>CATIWC010003537.1:0-44431 GCA_948472305.1 Vicia faba | reverse complement strand
ACCATAATACAATATGAATATGGTGGATAAATATACTATAGAGACTCATTAGATAATTTGAATTATTTCAAATGTATACGGAATATATGTCATTAAGTAATAGTGTTTTAACTTAGTTTCTTAGTGATGAAGTAACCTAAGATTGGTGATGGAGAATTAGAAAATACTGAAACTGTTTACATCTATTATACCATAATACAATATGAATATGGTGAATAAATATACTATCGAGACTCATTAGATAATTTGAATTATTTCAAATGTATATGGAATATGTGTCATTATGTAATAGTCTTTTAACTTAGTTTCTTAGTGATGAACTAACCTAAGATTTGGAGATGGAGAACTAGAAAATACCGAAATTGTTTACATCTATTATACCACAATACAATATGAATATGGTGGATAAATATACTATAGAGACTCATTAGATAATTTGAATTATTTCAAATGTATATGGAATATATGTCATTAAGTAATAGTGTTTTAACTTAGTTTCTTAGTGATGAAGTAACCTAAGATTTGATGATGGAGAATTAGAAAATACTGAAACATTCTACATCTATTATACCATAATACAATATGAATATGGTGAATAAATATACTATCGAGACTCATTAGATAATTTGAATTATTTCAAATGTATATGGAATATGTGTCATCATGTAATAGTCTTTTAACTAAGTTTCTTAGTGATGAACTAACCTAAGATTTGGAGATGGAGAACTAGAAAATACCGAAATTGTTTACATCTATTATACCATAATACAATATGAATATGGTGGATAAATATACTATAGAGACTCATTAGATAATTTGAATTATTTCAAATGTATATGGAATATATGTCATTATATAATAGTGTTTTAACTAAGTTTCTTAGTGATGAAGTAACCTAAGATTTGGTGATGGAGAATTAGAAAATACTGAAACTGTTTACATCTATTATACCATAATACAATATGAATATGGTGAATAAATATACTATCGAGACTCATTAGATAATTTGAATTATTTCAAATGTATATGGAATATGTGTCATTATGTAATAGTCTTTTAACTTAGTTTCTTAGTGATGAACTAACTTAAGATTTAAAGATGGAGAACTAGAAAATACTGAAACTGTTTACATCTATTACACCATAATACAATATGAATATGGTGGATAAATATACTATAGAGACTCATTAGATAATTTGAATTATTTCAAATGTATATGGAATATGTGTCATTAAGTAATAGTCTTTTAACTTAGTTTCTTAGTGATGAAGTAACCTAAGATTTGGTGATGGAGAATTAGAAAATACTGAAACTGTTTACATCTATTATACCATAATACAATATGAATATGGTGGATAAATATACTATCGAGACTCATTAGATAATTTGAATTATTTCAAATGTATATATAATATGTGTCATTAAGTAATAGTCTTTTAACTTAGTTTCTTGGTGAAGAAGTAACCTAAAATTTGGTGATGGAAAAGAAGGAAAATATTGAAACTGTTTACATCTATTACACCATAATACAATATGAATATGGTGGATAAATATACTATAGAGACTCATTAGATAATTTGAATTATTTCAAATGTATATGGAATATGTGTCATTAAGTAATAGTCTTTTAACTTAGTTTCTTAGTGATGAAGTAACCTAAGATTTGGTGATGGAGAATTAGAAAATACTGAAACTGTTTACATCTATTATACCATAATACAATATGAATATGGTGGATAAATATACTATCGAGACTCATTAGATAATTTGAATTATTTCAAATGTATATATAATATGTGTCATTAAGTAATAGTCTTTTAACTTAGTTTCTTGGTGAAGAAGTAACCTAAAATTTGGTGATGGAAAAGAAGGAAAATATTGAAATTGTTTACATCTATTATACTAAAATACAATATGAATATGGTGAATAAATATACTATCGATACTCATTAGATAATTTGAATTATTTCAAATGTATATCGAATATGTGTCATTAAGTAATAGTCTTTTAACTTAGTTTCTTAGTGATGAATTAACCTAAGATTTTGTGATGGAGAACTAGAAAATACTGAAACTGTTTACATCTATTACACCATAATACAATATGAATATGGTGGATAAATATACTATAGAGACTCATTAGATAATTTGAATTATTTCAAATGTATATGGAATATATGTCATTAAGTAATAGTGTTTTAACTTAGTTTCTTAGTGATGAAGTAACCTAAGATTTGGTGATGGAGAATTAGAAAATACTGAAACTGTTTACATCTATTATACCATAATACAATATGAATATGGTGAATAAATATACTATCGAGACTCATTAGATAATTTGAATTATTTCAAATGTATATGGAATATGTGTCATTATGTAATAGTCTTTTAACTTAGTTTCTTAGTGATGAACTAACCTAAGATTTGGAGATGGAGAACTAGAAAATACCGAAATTGTTTACATCTATTATACCATAATACAATATGAATATGGTGGATAAATATACTATAGAGACTCATTAGATAATTTGAATTATTTCAAATGTATATGGAATATATGTCATTATATAATAGTGTTTTAACTAAGTTTCTTAGTGATGAAGTAACCTAAGATTTGGTGATGGAGAATTAGAAAATACTGAAACTGTTTACATCTATTATACCATAATACAATATGAATATGGTGAATAAATATACTATCGAGACTCATTAGATAATTTGAATTATTTCAAATGTATATGGAATATGTGTCATTATGTAATAGTCTTTTAACTTAGTTTCTTAGTGATGAACTAACTTAAGATTTGGAGATGGAGAACTAGAAAATACTGAAACTGTTTACATCTATTACACCATAATACAATATGAATATGGTGGATAAATATACTATAGAGACTCATTAGATAATTTGAATTATTTCAAATGTATATGGAATATGTGTCATTAAGTAATAGTCTTTTAACTTAGTTTCTTAGTGATGAAGTAACCTAAGATTTGGTGATGGAGAATTAGAAAATACTGAAACTGTTTACATCTATTATACTATAATACAATATGAATATGGTGGATAAATATACTATCGAGACTCATTAGATAATTTGAATTATTTCAAATGTATATATAATATGTGTCATTAAGTAATAGTCTTTTAACTTAGTTTCTTGGTGAAGAAGTAACCTAAAATTTGGTGATGGAAAAGAAGGAAAATATTGAAACTATTTACATCTATTACACCATAATACAATATGAATATGGTGGATAAATATACTATAGAGACTCATTAGATAATTTGAATTATTTCAAATGTATATGGAATATGTGTCATTAAGTAATAGTCTTTTAACTTAGTTTCTTAGTGATGAAGTAACCTAAGATTTGGTGATGGAGAATTAGAAAATACTGAAACTGTTTACATCTATTATACCATAATACAATATGAATATGGTGGATAAATATACTATCGAGACTCATTAGATAATTTGAATTATTTCAAATGTATATATAATATGTGTCATTAAGTAATAGTCTTTTAACTTAGTTTCTTGGTGAAGAAGTAACCTAAAATTTGGTGATGGAAAAGAAGGAAAATATTGAAATTGTTTACATCTATTATACTAAAATACAATATGAATATGGTGAATAAATATACTATCGATACTCATTAGATAATTTGAATTATTTCAAATGTATATGGAATATGTGTCATTAAGTAATAGTCTTTTAACTTAGTTTCTAGTGATGAAGTAACCTAAGATTTGGTGATGGAGAATTAGAAAATACTGAAACAGTTTACATGTATTATACCATAATACAATATGAATATGGTGAATAAATATACTATCGAGACTCATTAGATAATTTGAATTATTTCAAATGTCTATGGAATATGTGTCATTAAGTAATAGTCTTTTAACTTAGTTTCTTAGTGATGAAGTAACCTAATATTTGATGATGGAGAATTAGAAAATACTGAAACTGTTTACATCTATTACACCATAATACAATATGAATATGGTGGATAAATATACTATAGAGACTCATTAGATAATTTGAATTATTTCAAATGTATATGGAATATATGTCATTAAGTAATAGTGTTTTAACTTAGTTTCTTAGTGATGAAGTAACCTAAGATTTGGTGATGGAGAATTAGAAAATACTGAAAATGTTTACATCTATTATACCATAATACAATATGAATATGGTGGATAAATATACTATCTAGACTCATTTGATAATTTGAATTATTTCAAATGTATATGGAATATGTTTCATTAAGTAATAGTCTTTTAACTTAGTTTCTTAGTGATGAAGTAACCTAAGATTTGGTGATGGAGAATTAGAAGATACTAAAACTGTTTACATCTATTATACCATAATACAATATGAATATGATGGATAAATATACTATCGAGACTAATTAGATAATTTGAATTATTTCAAATGTATATATAATATGTGTCATTAAGTAATAGTCTTTTAAGTTAGTTTCTTGGTGAAGAAGTAACCTAAAATTTGGTGATGGAAAAGAAGGAAAATATTGAAATTGTTTACATCTATTATACCAAAATACAATATGAATATGGTGAATAAATATACTATCGAGACTCATTATATAATTTGAATTATTTCAAATGTATATGGAATATGTGTCATTAAGTAATAGTCTTTTAACTTAGTTTCTTAGTGATGAAGTAACCTAAGATTTGGTGATGGAGAATTAGAAAATACTGAAACTGTTTACATGTATTATACCATAATACAATATGAATACGGTGAATAAATATACTATCGAGACTCATTAGATAATTTGAATTATTTCAAATGTATATGGAATATGTGTCATTAAGTAATAGTCTTTTAACTTAGTTTCTTAGTGATGAACTAACCTAAGTTTTGGTGATGGAGAATTAGAAAATACTGAAACTGTTTACATGTATTATACCATAATACAATATGAATATGGTGAATAAATATACTATCGAGACTCATTAGATAATTTGAATTATTTCAAATGTATAAGGAATATGTGTCATTAATTAATAGTCTTTTAACTTAGTTTCTTAGTGATGAAGTAACCTAAGATTTGGTGATGGAGAATTAGAAAATACTGAAACTGTTTACATCTATTATACCATAATACAATATGTATATGGTGGATAAATAAACTATAGAGACTCATTAGATAATTTGAATTATTTCAAATGTATATGGAATATGTGTCATTAAGTAATAGTCTTTTAACTTAGTTTCTTAGTGATGAAGTAACCTATGATTTTGTGATGGAGTATTAGAAAATACTGAAACTGTTTACATCTATTACACCATAATACAATATGAATATGGTGGATAAATATACTATAGAGACTCATTAGATAATTTGAATTATTTCAAATGTATATGGAATATATGTCATTAAGTAAAAGTGTTTTAACTTAGTTTCTTAGTGATGAAGTAACCTAAGATTTGGTGATGGAGAATTAGAAAATACTGAAACTGTTTACATCTATTATACCATAATACAACATGAATATGGTGGATAAATATACTATCTAGACTCATTAGATAATTTTAATTATTTTAAATGTATATGGAATATGTGTCATTAAGTAATAGTCTTTTAACTTAGTTTCTTAGTGATGAAGTAACCTAAGATTTGGTGATGGAGAATTAGAAGATACTGAAACTGTTTACATCTATTATACCATAAAACAATATGAATATGGTGGATAAATATACTATCGAGACTCATTAGATAATTTGAATTATTTCAAATGTATATATAATATGTGTCATTAAGTAATAGTCTTTTAACTTAGTTTCTTGGTGAAGAAGTAACCTAAAATTTGGTGATGGAAAAGAAGGAAAATATTGAAATTGTTTACATCTATTATACCAAAATACAATATGAATATGGTAATTAAATATACTATCGAGTCTCATTAGATAATTTGAATTATTTCAAATGTATATGGAATATGTGTCATTAAGTAATAGTCTTTTAACTTAGTTTCTTAGTGATGAAGTAACCTAAGATTTGGTGATGGACAATTAGAAAATACTGAAACCGTTTACATCTATTATACCATAATAAAATATGAATATGGTGGGTAAATATACTATCGAGACTCATTAGATAATTTGAATTATTTCAAATGTATATGGAATATGTGTCATTAAGTAATAGTCTTTTAACTTAGTTTCTTAGTGATGAAGTAACCTAAGATTTGATGATGGAGAATTAGAAAATACTGAAATTTTTTACATCTATTATACCATAATACAATATGAATATGGTGGATAAATAAACTATAGAGACTCATTAGATAATTTGAATTATTTCAAATGTATATGGAATATGTATCATTAAGTAATAGTCTTTTAACTTAGTTTCTTAGTGATGAAGTAACCTAAGATTTGGTGATGGAGAATTAGAAAATACTGAAATTGTTTACATCTATTATACCATAATACAATATGAATATGGTGGATAAATATACTATCGAGACTCATTAGATAATTTGAATTATTTCAAATGTATATATAATATGTGTCATTAAGTAATAGTCTTTTAACTTAGTTTCTTGGTGAAGAAGTAACCTAAAATTTGGTGATGGAAAAGAAGGAAAATACTGAAATTGTTTACATCTATTATACCAAAATACAATATGAATATGGTGAATAAATATACTATCGAAACTCATTAGATAATTTGAATTATTTCAAATGTATATGGAATATGTGTCATTAAGTAATAGTCTTTTAACTTAGTTACTTAGTGATGAAGTAACCTAAGATTTGGTGATGGAGACTTAGAAAATACTGAAACTGTTTACATGTATTATACCATAATACAATATGAATATGGTGAATAAATATAATATCCAGACTCATTAGATAATTTGAATTATTTCAAATGTATATGGAAAATGTGTCATTAAGTAATAGTCTTTTAACTTAGTTTCTTAGTGATGAAGTAACCTAAGATTTGGTGATGGAGAATTAGAAAATACTGAAACTGTTTACATCTATTATACCATAATGCAATATGAATATGGTGAATAAATATACTATCTATACTCATTAGATAATTTGAATTATTTCAAATGTATATGGAAAATGTGTCATTAAGTAATAGTCTTTTAACTTAGTTTCTTAGTGATGAAGTAACCTAAGATTTGGTGATGGAGAATTAGAAAATGCTGAAACTGTTTACATCTATTGTACCATAATGCAATATGAATATGGTGAATAAATATACTATCTAGATTCATTAGATAATTTGAATAATTTCAAATGTATATGGAATATGTGTCATTAAGTAATAGTCTTTTAACTTAGTTTCTTAGTGATGAAGTAACCTAAGATTTGGTGATGGAGAATTAGAAATACTGAAACTGTTTAAATCTATTATACCATAATACAATATGAATATGGTGGGTAAATATACTATCGAGACTCATTAGATAATTTGAATTATTTCAAATGTATATGGAATATGTGTCATTAAGTAATAGTCTTTTAACTTAGTTTCTTAGTGATGAAGTAACCTAAGATTTGGTGATGGAGAATTAGAAAATACTGAAACTGTTTACATCTATTATACCATAATACAATATGAATATGGTGGATAAATATACTATCGAGACTCATTAGATAATTTGAATTATTTAAAATGTATATATAATATGTGTCATTAAGTAATAGTCTTTTAACTTAGTTTCTTAGTGATGAAGTAACCTAAGTTTGTGTGATGGAAAAATTAGAAAATACTGAAACTGTTTATATCTATTATATCATAATACAATATGAATATGGTGAATAAATATACTATCGAGACTCATTAGATAATTTGAACTATTTCAAATGTATATATAATATGTGTCATTAAGTAATAGTCTTTTAACTTAGTTTCTTGGTGAAGAAGTAACCTAAAATTTGGTGATGGAAAAGAAGGAAAATACTGAAATTGTTTACATCTATTATACCAAAATACAATATGAATATGGTGAATAAATATACTATCGAAACTCATTAGATAATTTGAATTATTTCAAATGTATATGGAATATGTGTCATTAAGTAATAGTCTTTTAACTTAGTTTCTTAGTGATGAAGTAACCTAAGATTTGGTGATGGAGACTTAGAAAATACTGAAACTGTTTACATGTATTATACCATAATACAATATGAATATGGTGAATAAATATAATATCCAGACTCATTAGATAATTTGAATTATTTCAAATGTATATGGAAAATGTGGCATTAAGTAATAGTCTTTTAACTTAGTTTCTTAGTGATGAAGTAACCTAAGATTTGGTGATGGAGAATTAGAAAACACTGAAACTGTTTACATCTATTATACCATAATGCAATATGAATATGGTGAATAAATATACTATCTAGACTCATTAGATAATTTGAATTATTTCAAATGTATATGCAATATGTGTCATTAAGTAATAGTCTTTTAACTTAGTTTCTTAGTGATGAAGTAACCTAAGATTTGATGATGGAGAATTAGAAAATACTGAAACTGTTTACATCTATTATACCATAATACAATATGAATATGGTGAATAAATATACTATCTAGATTCATTAGATAATTTGAATAATTTCAAATGTATATGCAATATGTGTCATTAAGTAATAGTCTTTTAACTTAGTTTCTTAGTGATGAAGTAACCTAAGATTTGGTGATGGAGAATTAGAAAATACTGAAACTGTTTAAATCTTTTATACCATAATACAATATGAATATGGTGGATAAATATACTATCGAGACTCATTAGATAATTTGAATTATTTCAAATGTATATATAATATGTGTCATTAAGTAATAGTCTTTTAACTTAGTTTCTTGGGGAAGAAGTAACCTAAAATTTGGTGATGGAAAAGAAGGAAAATACTGAAATTGTTTACATCTATTATACCAAAATACAATATGAATATGGTGAATAAATATACTATCGAAACTCATTAGATAATTTGAATTATTTCAAATGTATATGGAATATGTGTCATTAAGTAATAGTCTTTTAACTTAGTTTCTTAGTGATGAAGTAACCTAAGATTTGGTGATGGAGAATTAGAAATACTGAAACTGTTTAAATCTATTATACCATAATACAATATGAATATGGTGGGTAAATATACTATCGAGACTCATTAGATAATTTGAATTATTTCAAATGTATATGGAATATGTGTCATTAAGTAATAGTCTTTTAACTTAGTTTCTTAGTGATGAAGTAACCTAAGATTTGGTGATGGAGAATTAGAAAATACTGAAACTGTTTACATCTATTATACCATAATACAATATGAATATGGTGGATAAATATACTATCGAGACTCATTAGATAATTTGAATTATTTCAAATGTATATATAATATGTGTCATTAAGTAATAGTCTTTTAACTTAGTTTCTTAGTGATGAAGTAACCTAAGATTGTGTGATGGAAAAATTAGAAAATACTGAAACTGTTTATATCTATTATATCATAATACAATATGAATATGGTGAATAAATATACTATCGAGACTCATTAGATAATTTGAACTATTTCAAATGTATATATAATATGTGTCATTAAGTAATAGTCTTTTAACTTAGTTTCTTGGTGAAGAAGTAACCTAAAATTTCGTGATGGAAAAGAAGGAAAATACTGAAATTGTTTACATCTATTATACCAAAATACAATATGAATATGGTGAATAAATATACTATCGAAACTCATTAGATAATTTGAATTATTTCAAATGTATATGGAATATGTGTCATTAAGTAATAGTCTTTTAACTTAGTTTCTTAGTGATGAAGTAACCTAAGATTTGGTGATGGAGACTTAGAAAATACTGAAACTGTTTACATGTATTATACCATAATACAATATGAATATGGTGAATAAATATAATATCCAGACTCATTAGATAATTTGAATTATTTTAAATGTATATGGAAAATGTGGCATTAAGTAATAGTCTTTTAACTTAGTTTCTTAGTGATGAAGTAACCTAAGATTTGGTGATGGAGAATTAGAAAACACTGAAACAGTTTACATCTATTATACCATAATGCAATATGAATATGGTGAATAAATATACTATCTAGACTCATTAGATAATTTGAATTATTTCAAATGTATATGCAATATGTGTCATTAAGTAATAGTCTTTTAACTTAGTTTCTTAGTGATGAAGTAACCTAAGATTTGATGATGGAGAATTAGAAAATACTGAAACTGTTTACATTTATTATACCATAATACAATATGAATATGGTGGATATATATACTATCTAGACTCATTAGATAATTTAAATTATTTCAAATGTATATGGAATATGTGTCATTAAGTAATAGTCTTTTAACTTAGTTTCTTAGTGATGAAGTAACCTAAGATTTGGTGATTGAGAATTAGAAAATACCGAAATTGTTTACATCTATTATACCATAATACAATATGAATATGGTGGGTAAATATACTATCGAGACTCATTAGATAATTTGAATTATTTCAAATGTATATGGAATATGTGTCATTAAGTAATAGTCTTTTAACTTAGTTTCTTAGTGATGAAGTAACCTAAGATTTGGTGATGTAGAATTAGAAAATACTGAAACTGTTTACATGTATTATACCTTAATATAATATGAATATGGTGGATAAATATACTATCGAGACTCATTAGATAATTTGAATTATTTCAAATGTATATGGAATATGTGTCATTAAGTAATAGTCTTTTAACTTAGTTTCTTAGTGATGAAGTAACCTAAGATTTGATGATGGAGAATTAGAAAATACTCAAACTGTTTACATCTATTATACCATAATACAATATGAATATGGTGGATAAATAAACTATAGAGACTCATTAGATAATTTGAATTATTTCAAATGTATATGGAATATGTGTCATTAAGTAATAGTCTTTTAACTTAGTTTCTTAGTGATGAAGTAACCTAAGATTTTGTGATGGAGTATTAGAAAATACTGAAACTGTTTACATCTATTACACCATAATACAATATGAATATGGTGGATAAATATACTATAGAGACTCATTAGATAATTTGAATTATTTCAAATGTATATGGAATATATGTCATTAAGTAATAGTGTTTTAACTTAGTTTCTTAGTGATGAAGTAACCTAAGATTTGGTGATGGAGAATTAGAAAATACTGAAACTGTTTACATCTATTATACCATAATACAATATTAATATTGTGGATAAATATACTATCGAGACTCATTAGATAATTTGAATTATTTCAAATGTATATGGAATATGTGTCATTATGTAATAGTCTTTTAACTTAGTTTCTTAGTGATGAAGTAACCTAAGATTTGGTGATGGAGAATTAGAAAATACTAAAACTGTTTAAATCTATTATACCATAATACAATATGAATATGGTGGATAAATATACTATCGAGACTCATTAGATAATTTGAATTATTTCAAATGTATATATAATATGTGTCATTAAGTAATAGTCTTTTAACTTAGTTTCTTGGTGAAGAAGTAACCTAAAATTTGGTGATGTAAAAGAAGGAAAATACTGAAATTGTTTACATCTATCATACCAAAATACAATATGAATATGGTGAATAAATATACTATCGAAACTCATTAGATAATTTGAATTATTTCAAATGTATATGGAATATGTGTCATTAAGTAATAGTCTTTTAACTTAGTTTCTTAGTGATGAAGTAACCTAAGATTTGGTGATTGAGAATTAGAAAATACCAAAATTGTTTACATCTATTATACCATAATACAATATGAATATGGTGGGTAAATATACTATCGAGACATATTAGATAATATGAATTATTTCAAATGTATATGGAATATGTGTCATTAAGTAATAGTCTTTTAACTTAGTTTCTTAGTGATGAAGTAACCTAAGATTTGGTGATGGAGAATTAGAAAATACCGAAATTGTTTACATCTATTATACCATAATACAATATGAATATGGTGGGTAAATATACTATCGAGACTCATTAGATAATTTGAATTATTTCAATTGTATATGGAATATGTGTCATTAAGTAATAGTATTTTAACTTAGTTTCTTAGTGATGAAGTAACCTAAGATTTGGTGATTGAGAATTAGAAAATACCGAAATTGTTTACATCTATTATACCATAATACAATATGAATATGGTGGGTAAATATACTATCGAGACTCATTAGATGATTTTAATTATTTCAAATGTATATGGAATATGTGTCATTAAGTAATAGTCTTTTAACTTAGTTTCTTAGTGATGAAGTAACCTAAGATTTGGTGATGGAGAATTAGAAAATACTGAAACTGTTTACATGTATTATACCATAATACAATATGAATATGGTGAATAAATATACTATCGAGACTCATTAGATAATTTGAATTATTTCAAATGTATATGGAATATGTGTCATTAAGTAATAGTCTTTTAACTTAGTTTCTTAGTGATGAAGTAATCTAAGATTTGATGATGGAGAATTAGAAAATACTGAAACTGTTTACATCTATTATACCATAATACAATATGAATATGGTGGATAAATAAACTATAGAGACTCATTAGATAATTTGAATTATTTCAAATGTATATGGAATATGTGTCATTAAGTAATAGTCTTTTAACTTAGTTTCTTAGTGATGAAGTAACCTAAGATTTGGTGATGGAGAATTAGAAGATACTGAAACAGTTTACATCTATTATACCATAATACAATATGAATATGGTGGATAAATATACTATCGAGACTCATTAGATAATTTGAATTATTTCAAATGTATATACAATAAGTGTCATTAAGTAATAGTTTTTAACTTTGTTTCTTGGTGAAGAAGTAACCTAAAATTTGGTGATGGAAAAGAAGGAAAATATTGAAATTGTTTACATCTATTATACCAAAATACAATATGAATATGGTGAATAAATATACTATCGAGACTCATTAGATACTTTGAATTATTTCAAATGTATATGGAATATGTGTCATTAAGTAATAGTCTTTTAACTTAGTTTCTTAGTGATGAAGTAACCTAAGATTTGGTGATGGAGAATTAGAAAATACGGAAACTGTTTACATCTATTATACCATAATACAATATGAATATGGTGGGTAAATATACTATCGAGACTCATTAGATAATTTGAATTATTTCAAATGTATATGGAATATGTGTCATTAAGTAATAGTCTTTTAACTTATTTTCTTAGTGATGAAGTAACCTAAGATTTGGTGATGGAGAATAAGAAAATACTGAAACTGTTTACATGTATTATACCATAATACAATATGAATATGGTGAATAAATATACTATCGAGACTCATTAGATAATTTGAATTATTTCAAATGTATATGGAATATGTGTCATTAAGTAATAGTCTTTTAACTTAGTTTCTTAGTGATGAAGTAACCTAAGATTTGATGATGGAGAATTAGAAAATACTGAAACTGTTTACATCTATTATACCATAATACAATATGAATATGGTGGATAAATAAACTATAGAGACTCATTAGATAATTTGAATTATTTCAAATGTATATGGAATATGTGTCATTAAGTAATAGTCTTTTAACTTAGTTTCTTAGTGATGAAGTAACCTAAGATTTTGTGATGGAGTATTAGAAAATACTGAAACTGTTTACATCTATTACACCATAATACAATATGAATATGGTGGATAAATATACTATAGAGACTCATTAGATAATTTGAATTATTTCAAATGTATATGGAATATATGTCATTAAGTAATAGTGTTTTAACTTAGTTTCTTAGTGATGAAGTAACCTAAGATTTGGTGATGGAGAATTAGAAAATACTGAAACTGTTTACATCTATAATACCATAATACAATATGAATATTGTGGATAAATATACTATCGAGACTCATTAGATAATTTGAATTATTTCAAATGTATATGGAATATGTGTCATTATGTAATAGTCTTTTAACTTAGTTTCTTAGTGATGAAGTAACCTAAGATTTGGTGATGGAGAATTAGAAAATACTAAAACTATTTAAATCTATTATACCATAATACAATATGAATATGGTGGATAAATATACTATCGAGACTCATTAGATAATTTGAATTATTTCAAATGTATATATAATATGTGTCATTAAGTAATAGTCTTTTAACTTAGTTTCTTGGTGAAGAAGTAACCTAAAATTTGGTATTGGAAAAGAAGGAAAATACTGAAATTGTTTACATCTATCATACCAAAATACAATATGAATATGGTGAATAAATATACTATCGAAACTCATTAGATAATTTGAATTATTTCAAATGTATATGGAATATGTGTCATTAAGTAATAGTCTTTTAACTTAGTTTCTTAGTGATGAAGTAACCTAAGATTTGGTGATTGAGAATTAGAAAATACCGAAATTGTTTACATCTATTATACCATAATACAATATGAATATGGTGGGTAATTATACTATTGAGACATATTAGATAATATGAATTATTTCAAATGTATATGGAATATGTGTCATTAAGTAATAGTCTTTTAACTTAGTTTCTTAGTGATGAAGTAACCTAAGATTTGGTGATGGAGAATTAGAAAATACCGAAATTGTTTACATCTATTAAACCATAATACAATATGAATATGGTGGGTAAATATACTATCGAGACTCATTAGATAATTTGAATTATTTCAAATGTATATGGAATATGTGTCATTAAGTAATAGTATTTTAACTTAGTTTCTTAGTGATGAAGTAACCTAAGATTTGGTGATTGAGAATTAGAAAATACCGAAATTGTTTACATCTATTATACCATAATACAATATGAATATGGTGGGTAAATATACTATCGAGACTCATTAGATGATTTGAATTATTTCAAATGTTTATGGAATATGTGTCATTAAGTAATAGTCTTTTAACTTAGTTTCTTAGTGATGAAGTAACCTAAGATTTGGTGATGGAGAATTAGAAAATACTGAAACTGTTTACATGTATTATACCATAATACAATATGAATATGGTGAATAAATATACTATCGAGACTCATTAGATAATTTGAATTATTTCAAATGTATATGGAATATGTTTCATTAAGTAGTAGTCTTTTAACTTAGTTTCTTAGTGATGAAGTAACCTAAGATTTGATGATGGAGAATTAGAAAATACTGAAACTGTTTACATCTATTATACCATAATACAATATGAATATGGTGGATAAATAAACTATAGAGACTCATTAGATAATTTGAATTATTTCAAATGTATATGGAATATGTGTCATTAAGTAATAGTCTTTTAACTTAGTTTCTTAGTGATGAAGTAACCTAAGATTTGGTGATGGAGAATTAGAAGATACTGAAACAGTTTACATCTATTATACCATAATACAATATGAATATGGTGGATAAATATACTATCGAGACTCATTAGATAATTTGAATTATTTCAAATGTATATACAATATGTGTCATTAAGTAATAGTCTTTTAACTTTGTTTCTTGGTGAAGAAGTAACCTAAAATTTGGTGATGGAAAAGAAGGAAAATATTGAAATTGTTTACATCTATTATACCAAAATACAATATGAATATGGTGAATAAATATACTATCGAGACTCATTAGATAATTTGAATTATTTCAAATGTATATGGAATATGTGTCATTAAGTAATAGTCTTTTAACTTAGTTTCTTAGTGATGAAGTAACCTAAGATTTGGTGATGGAGAATTAGAAAATACGGAAACTGTTTACATCTATTATACCATAATACAATATGAATATGGTGGGTAAATATACTATCGAGACTCATTAGATAATTTGAATTATTTCAAATGTATATGGAATATGTGTCATTAAGTAATAGTCTTTTAACTTATTTTCTTAGTGATGAAGTAACCTAAGATTTGGTGATGGACAATTAGAAAATACTGAAACTGTTTACATGTATTATACCATAATACAATATGAATATGGTGAATAAATATACTATCGAGACTCATTAGATAATTTGAATTATTTCAAATGTATATGCAATATGTGTCATTAAGTAATAGTCTTTTAACTTAGTTTCTTAGTGATGAAGTAACCTAAGATTTGATGATGGAGAATTAGAAAATACTGAAACTGTTTACATCTATTATACCATAATACAATATGAATATGGTGGATAAATAAACTATAGAGACTCATTAGATAATTTGAATTATTTCAAATATATATGGAATATGTGTCATTAAGTAATAGTCTTTTAACTTAGTTTCTTAGTGATGAAGTAACCTAAGATTTTGTGATGGAGTATTAGAAAATACTGAAACTGTTTACATCTATTACACCATAATACAATATGAATATGGTGGATAAATTAACTATAGAGACTCATTAGATAATTTGAATTATTTCAAATGTATATGGAATATATGTCATTAAGTAATAGTGTTTTAACTTAGTTTCTTAGTGATGAAGTAACCTAAGATTTGGTGATGGAGAATTAGAAAATACTAAAACTGTTTACATCTATTATACCATAATACAATATGAATATGGTGGATAAATAAACTATAGAGACTCATTAGATAATTTGAATTATTTCAAATGTATATGGAATATGTGTCATTAAGTAATAGTCTTTTAACTTAGTTTCTTAGTGATGAAGTAACCTAAGATTTTGTGATGGAGTATTAGAAAATACTGAAACTGTTTACATCTATTACACCATAATACAATATGAATATGGTGGATAAATATACTATAGAGACTCATTAGATAATTTGAATTATTTCAAATGTATATGGAATATATGTCATTAAGTAATAGTGTTTTAACTTAGTTTCTTAGTGATGAAGTAACCTAAGATTTGGTGATGGAGAATTAGAAGATACTGAAACAGTTTACATCTATTATACCATAATACAATATGAATATGGTGGATAAATATACTATCGAGACTCATTAGATAATTTGAATTATTTCAAATGTATATACAATATGTGTCATTAAGTAATAGTCTTTTAACTTTGTTTCTTGGTGAAGAAGTAACCTAAAATTTTGTGATGGAAAAGAAGGAAAATATTGAAATTGTTTACATCTATTATACCAAAATACAATATGAATATGGTGAATAAATATACTATCGAGACTCATTAGATAATTTGAATTATTTCAAATGTATATGGAATATGTGTCATTAAGTAATAGTCTTTTAACTTAGTTTCTTAGTGATGAAGTAACCTAAGATTTGGTGATGGAGAATTAGAAAATACGGAAATTGTTTACATCTATTATACCATAATACAATATGAATATGGTGGGTAAATATACTATCGAGACTCATTAGATAATTTGAATTATTTCAAATGTATATGGAATATGTGTCATTAAGTAATAGTCTTTTAACTTATTTTCTTAGTGATGAAGTAACCTAAGATTTGGTGATGGAGAATTAGAAAATACTGAAACTGTTTACATGTATTATACCATAATACAATATGAATATGGTGAATAAATATACTATCGAGACTCATTAGATAATTTGAATTATTTCAAATGTATATGGAATATGTGTCATTAAGTAATAGTCTTATAACTTAGTTTCTTAGTGATGAAGTAACCTAAGATTTGATGATGGAGAATTAGAAAATACTGAAACTGTTTACATCTATTATACCATAATACAATATGAATATGGTGGATAAATAAACTATAGAGACTCATTAGATAACTTGAATTATTTCAAATGTATATGGAATATGTGTCATTAAGTAATAGTCTTTTAACTTAGTTTCTTAGTGATGAAGTAACCTAAGATTTTGTGATGGAGTATTAGAAAATACTGAAACTGTTTACATCTATTACACCATAATACAATATGAATATGGTGGATAAATATACTATAGAGACTCATTAGATAATTTGAATTATTTCAAATGTATATGGAATATATGTCATTAAGTAATAGTGTTTTAACTTAGTTTCTTAGTGATGAAGTAACCTAAGATTTGGTGATGGAGAATTAGAAAATACTGAAACTGTTTACATCTATTATACCATAATACAATATGAATATTGTGGATAAATATACTATCGAGACTCATTAGATAATTTGAATTATTTCAAATGTATATGGAATATGTGTCATTATGTAATAGTCTTTTAACTTAGTTTCTTAGTGATGAAGTAACCTAAGATTTGGTGATGGAGAATTAGAAAATACTAAAACTATTTAAATCTATTATACCAAAATACAATATGAATATGGTGGATAAATATACTATCGAGACTCATTAGATAATTTGAATTATTTCAAATGTATATATAATATGTGTCATTAAGTAATAGTCTTTTAACTTAGTTTCTTGTGAAGAAGTAACCTAAAATTTGGTATTGGAAAAGAAGGAAAATACTGAAATTGTTTACATCTATCATACCAAAATACAATATGAATATGGTGAATAAATATACTATCGAAACTCATTAGATAATTTGAATTATTTCAAATGTATATGGAATATGTGTCATTAAGTAATAGTCTTTTAACTTAGTTTCTTAGTGATGAAGTAACCTAAGA
This sequence comes from Vicia faba, assembly GCA_948472305.1. Lineage (NCBI taxonomy): Eukaryota > Viridiplantae > Streptophyta > Magnoliopsida > Fabales > Fabaceae > Vicia > Vicia faba. Next base: position 25,847 of record CATIWC010003537.1, on the reverse strand, counting down.
TTTGGTGATTGAGAATTAGAAAATACCGAAATTGTTTACATCTATTATACCATAATACAATATGAATATGGTGGGTAATTATACTATTGAGACATATTAGATAATATGAATTATTTCAAATGTATATGGAATATGTGTCATTAAGTAATAGTCTTTTAACTTAGTTTCTTAGTGATGAAGTAACCTAAGATTTGGTGATGGAGAATTAGAAAATACCGAAATTGTTTACATCTATTATACCATAATACAATATGAATATGGTGGGTAAATATACTATCGAGACTCATTAGATAATTTGAATTATTTCAAATGTATATGGAATATGTGTCATTAAGTAATAGTATTTTAACTTAGTTTCTTAGTGATGAAGTAACCTAAGATTTGGTGATTGAGAATTAGAAAATACCGAAATTGTTTACATCTATTATACCATAATACAATATGAATATGGTGGGTAAATATACTATCGAGACTCATTAGATGATTTGAATTATTTCAAATGTATATGGAATATGTGTCATTAAGTAATAGTCTTTTAACTTAGTTTCTTAGTGATGAAGTAACCTAAGATTTGGTGATGGATAATTAGAAAATACTGAAACTGTTTACATGTATTATACCATAATACAATATGAATATGGTGATTAAATATACTATCGAGACTCATTAGATAATTTGAATTATTTCAAATGTATATGGAATATGTTTCATTAAGTAATAGTCTTTTAACTTAGTTTCTTAGTGATGAAGTAACCTAAGATTTGATGATGGAGAATTAGAAAATACTGAAACTGTTTACATCTATTATACCATAATACAATATGAATATGGTGGATAAATAAACTATAGAGACTCATTAGATAATTTGAATTATTTCAAATGTATATGGAATATGTGTCATTAAGTAATAGTCTTTTAACTTAGTTTCTTAGTGATGAAGTAACCTAAGATTTGGTGATGGAGAATTAGAAGATACTGAAACAGTTTACATCTATTATACCATAATACAATATGAATATGGTGGATAAATATACTATCGAGACTCATTAGATAATTTGAATTATTTCAAATGTATATACAATATGTGTCATTAAGTAATAGTCTTTTAACTTTGTTTCTTGGTGAAGAAGTAACCTAAAATTTGGTGATGGAAAAGAAGGAAAATATTGAAATTGTTTACATTTATTATACCAAAATACAATATGAATATGGTGAATAAATATACTATCGAGACTCATTAGATAATTTGAATTATTTCAAATGTATATGGAATATGTGTCATTAAGTAATAGTCTTTTAACTTAGTTTCTTAGTGATGAAGTAACCTAAGATTTGGTGATGGAGAATTAGAAAATACTGAAACTGTTTACATCTATTATACCATAATACAATATGAATATGGTGGGTAAATATACTATCGAGACTCATTAGATAATTTGAATTATTTCAAATGTATATGGAATATGTGTCATTAAGTAATAGTCTTTTAACTTATTTTCTTAGTGTTGAAGTAACCTAAGATTTGGTGATGGAGAATTAGAAAATACTGAAACTGTTTACATCTATTATAGCATAATACAATATGAATATGGTGGATAAATAAACTATAGAGACTCATTAGATAACTTGAATTATTTCAAATGTATATGGAATATGTGTCATTAAGTAATAGTCTTTTAACTTAGTTTCTTAGTGATGAAGTAACCTAAGATTTTGTGATGGAGTATTAGAAAATACTGAAACTGTTTACATCTATTACACCATAATACAATATGAATATGGTGGATAAATATACTATAGAGACTCATTAGATAATTTGAATTATTTCAAATGTATATGGAATATATGTCATTAAGTAATAGTGTTTTAACTTAGTTTCTTAGTGATGAAGTAACCTAAGATTTGGTGATGGAGAATTAGAAAATACTGAAACTGTTTACATCTATTATACCATAATACAATATGAATATTGTGGATAAATATACTATCGAGACTCATTAGATAATTTGAATTATTTCAAATGTATATGGAATATGTGTCATTATGTAATAGTCTTTTAACTTAGTTTCTTAGTGATGAAGTAACCTAAGATTTGGTGATGGAGAATTAGAAAATACTAAAACTATTTAAATCTATTATACCAAAATACAATATGAATATGGTGGATAAATATACTATCGAGACTCATTAGATAATTTGAATTATTTCAAATGTATATATAATATGTGTCATTAAGTAATAGTCTTTTAACTTAGTTTCTTGGTGAAGAAGTAACCTAAAATTTGGTATTGGAAAAGAAGGAAAATACTGAAATTGTTTACATCTATCATACCAAAATACAATATGAATATGGTGAATAAATATACTATCGAAACTCATTAGATAATTTGAATTATTTCAAATGTATATGGAATATGTGTCATTAAGTAATAGTCTTTTAACTTAGTTTCTTAGTGATGAAGTAACCTAAGATTTGGTGATTGAGAATTAGAAAATACCGAAATTGTTTACATCTATTATACCATAATACAATATGAATATGGTGGGTAATTATACTATTGAGACATATTAGATAATATGAATTATTTCAAATGTATATGGAATATGTGTCATTAAGTAATAGTCTTTTAACTTAGTTTCTTAGTGATGAAGTAACCTAAGATTTGGTGATGGAGAATTAGAAAATACCGAAATTGTTTACATCTATTATACCATAATACAATATGAATATGGTGGGTAAATATGCTATCGAGACTCATTAGATAATTTGAATTATTTCAAATGTATATGGAATATGTGTCATTAAGTAATAGTATTTTAACTTAGTTTCTTAGTGATGAAGTAACCTAAGATTTGGTGATTGAGAATTAGAAAATACCGAAATTGTTTACATCTATTATACCATAATACAATATGAATATGGTGGGTAAATATACTATCGAGACTCATTAGATGATTTGAATTATTTCAAATGTATATGGAATATGTGTCATTAAGTAATAGTCTTTTAACTTAGTTTCTTAGTGATGAAGTAACCTAAGATTTGGTGATGGAGAATTAGAAAATACTGAAACTGTTTACATGTATTATACCATAATACAATATGAATATGGTGATTAAATATACTATCGAGACTCATTAGATAATTTGAATTATTTCAAATGTATATGGAATATGTTTCATTAAGTAATAGTCTTTTAACTTAGTTTCTTAGTGATGAAGTAACCTAAGATTTGGTGATGGAGAATTAGAAAATACTGAAACTGTTTACATCTATTATACCATAATACAATATGAATATTGTGGATAAATATACTATCGAGACTCATTAGATAATTTTAATTATTTCAAATGTATATGGAATATGTGTCATTATGTAATAGTCTTTTAACTTAGTTTCTTAGTGATGAAGTAACCTAAGATTTGGTGATGGAGAATTAGAAAATACTAAAACTATTTAAATCTATTATACCAAAATACAATATGAATATGGTGGATAAATATACTATCGAGACTCATTAGATAATTTGAATTATTTCAAATGTATATATAATATGTGTCATTAAGTAATAGTCTTTTAACTTAGTTTCTTGGTGAAGAAGTAACCTAAAATTTGGTATTGGAAAAGAAGGAAAATACTGAAATTGTTTACATCTATCATACCAAAATACAATATGAATATGGTGAATAAATATACTATCGAAACTCATTAGATAATTTGAATTATTTCAAATGTATATGGAATATGTGTCATTAAGTAATAGTCTTTTAACTTAGTTTCTTAGTGATGAAGTAACCTAAGATTTGGTGATTGAGAATTAGAAAATACCGAAATTGTTTACATCTATTATACCATAATACAATATGAATATGGTGGGTAATTATACTATTGAGACATATTAGATAATATGAATTATTTCAAATGTATATGGAATATGTGTCATTAAGTAATAGTCTTTTAACTTAGTTTCTTAGTGATGAAGTAACCTAAGATTTGGTGATGGAGAATTAGAAAATACCGAAATTGTTTACATCTATTATACCATAATACAATATGAATATGGTGGGTAAATATACTATCGAGACTCATTAGATAATTTGAATTATTTCAAATGTATATGGAATATGTGTCATTAAGTAATAGTATTTTAACTTAGTTTCTTAGTGATGAAGTAACCTAAGATTTGGTGATTGAGAATTAGAAAATACCGAAATTGTTTACATCTATTATACCATAATACAATATGAATATGGTGGGTAAATATACTATCGAGACTCATTAGATGATTTGAATTATTTCAAATGTATATGGAATATGTGTCATTAAGTAATAGTCTTTTAACTTAGTTTCTTAGTGATGAAGTAACCTAAGATTTGGTGATGGATAATTAGAAAATACTGAAACTGTTTACATGTATTATACCATAATACAATATGAATATGGTGATTAAATATACTATCGAGACTCATTAGATAATTTGAATTATTTCAAATGTATATGGAATATGTTTCATTAAGTAATAGTCTTTTAACTTAGTTTCTTAGTGATGAAGTAACCTAAGATTTGATGATGGAGAATTAGAAAATACTGAAACTGTTTACATCTATTATACCATAATACAATATGAATATGGTGGATAAATAAACTATAGAGACTCATTAGATAATTTGAATTATTTCAAATGTATATGGAATATGTGTCATTAAGTAATAGTCTTTTAACTTAGTTTCTTAGTGATGAAGTAACCTAAGATTTGGTGATGGAGAATTAGAAGATACTGAAACAGTTTACATCTATTATACCATAATACAATATGAATATGGTGGATAAATATACTATCGAGACTCATTAGATAATTTGAATTATTTCAAATGTATATACAATATGTGTCATTAAGTAATAGTCTTTTAACTTTGTTTCTTGGTGAAGAAGTAACCTAAAATTTGGTGATGGAAAAGAAGGAAAATATTGAAATTGTTTACATTTATTATACCAAAATACAATATGAATATGGTGAATAAATATACTATCGAGACTCATTAGATAATTTGAATTATTTCAAATGTATATGGAATATGTGTCATTAAGTAATAGTCTTTTAACTTAGTTTCTTAGTGATGAAGTAACCTAAGATTTGGTGATGGAGAATTAGAAAATACTGAAACTGTTTACATCTATTATACCATAATACAATATGAATATGGTGGGTAAATATACTATCGAGACTCATTAGATAATTTGAATTATTTCAAATGTATATGGAATATGTGTCATTAAGTAATAGTCTTTTAACTTATTTTCTTAGTGTTGAAGTAACCTAAGATTTGGTGATGGAGAATTAGAAAATACTGAAACTGTTTACATCTATTATAGCATAATACAATATGAATATGGTGGATAAATAAACTATAGAGACTCATTAGATAACTTGAATTATTTCAAATGTATATGGAATATGTGTCATTAAGTAATAGTCTTTTAACTTAGTTTCTTAGTGATGAAGTAACCTAAGATTTTGTGATGGAGTATTAGAAAATACTGAAACTGTTTACATCTATTACACCATAATACAATATGAATATGGTGGATAAATATACTATAGAGACTCATTAGATAATTTGAATTATTTCAAATGTATATGGAATATATGTCATTAAGTAATAGTGTTTTAACTTAGTTTCTTAGTGATGAAGTAACCTAAGATTTGGTGATGGAGAATTAGAAAATACTGAAACTGTTTACATCTATTATACCATAATACAATATGAATATTGTGGATAAATATACTATCGAGACTCATTAGATAATTTGAATTATTTCAAATGTATATGGAATATGTGTCATTATGTAATAGTCTTTTAACTTAGTTTCTTAGTGATGAAGTAACCTAAGATTTGGTGATGGAGAATTAGAAAATACTAAAACTATTTAAATCTATTATACCAAAATACAATATGAATATGGTGGATAAATATACTATCGAGACTCATTAGATAATTTGAATTATTTCAAATGTATATATAATATGTGTCATTAAGTAATAGTCTTTTAACTTAGTTTCTTGGTGAAGAAGTAACCTAAAATTTGGTATTGGAAAAGAAGGAAAATACTGAAATTGTTTACATCTATCATACCAAAATACAATATGAATATGGTGAATAAATATACTATCGAAACTCATTAGATAATTTGAATTATTTCAAATGTATATGGAATATGTGTCATTAAGTAATAGTCTTTTAACTTAGTTTCTTAGTGATGAAGTAACCTAAGATTTGGTGATTGAGAATTAGAAAATACCGAAATTGTTTACATCTATTATACCATAATACAATATGAATATGGTGGGTAATTATACTATTGAGACATATTAGATAATATGAATTATTTCAAATGTATATGGAATATGTGTCATTAAGTAATAGTCTTTTAACTTAGTTTCTTAGTGATGAAGTAACCTAAGATTTGGTGATGGAGAATTAGAAAATACCGAAATTGTTTACATCTATTATACCATAATACAATATGAATATGGTGGGTAAATATGCTATCGAGACTCATTAGATAATTTGAATTATTTCAAATGTATATGGAATATGTGTCATTAAGTAATAGTATTTTAACTTAGTTTCTTAGTGATGAAGTAACCTAAGATTTGGTGATTGAGAATTAGAAAATACCGAAATTGTTTACATCTATTATACCATAATACAATATGAATATGGTGGGTAAATATACTATCGAGACTCATTAGATGATTTGAATTATTTCAAATGTATATGGAATATGTGTCATTAAGTAATAGTCTTTTAACTTAGTTTCTTAGTGATGAAGTAACCTAAGATTTGGTGATGGAGAATTAGAAAATACTGAAACTGTTTACATGTATTATACCATAATACAATATGAATATGGTGATTAAATATACTATCGAGACTCATTAGATAATTTGAATTATTTCAAATGTATATGGAATATGTTTCATTAAGTAATAGTCTTTTAACTTAGTTTCTTAGTGATGAAGTAACCTAAGATTTGGTGATGGAGAATTAGAAAATACTGAAACTGTTTACATCTATTATACCATAATACAATATGAATATTGTGGATAAATATACTATCGAGACTCATTAGATAATTTTAATTATTTCAAATGTATATGGAATATGTGTCATTATGTAATAGTCTTTTAACTTAGTTTCTTAGTGATGAAGTAACCTAAGATTTGGTGATGGAGAATTAGAAAATACTAAAACTATTTAAATCTATTATACCAAAATACAATATGAATATGGTGGATAAATATACTATCGAGACTCATTAGATAATTTGAATTATTTCAAATGTATATATAATATGTGTCATTAAGTAATAGTCTTTTAACTTAGTTTCTTGGTGAAGAAGTAACCTAAAATTTGGTATTGGAAAAGAAGGAAAATACTGAAATTGTTTACATCTATCATACCAAAATACAATATGAATATGGTGAATAAATATACTATCGAAACTCATTAGATAATTTGAATTATTTCAAATGTATATGGAATATGTGTCATTAAGTAATAGTCTTTTAACTTAGTTTCTTAGTGATGAAGTAACCTAAGATTTGGTGATTGAGAATTAGAAAATACCGAAATTGTTTACATCTATTATACCATAATACAATATGAATATGGTGGGTAATTATACTATTGAGACATATTAGATAATATGAATTATTTCAAATGTATATGGAATATGTGTCATTAAGTAATAGTCTTTTAACTTAGTTTCTTAGTGATGAAGTAACCTAAGATTTGGTGATGGAGAATTAGAAAATACCGAAATTGTTTACATCTATTATACCATAATACAATATGAATATGGTGGGTAAATATACTATCGAGACTCATTAGATAATTTGAATTATTTCAAATGTATATGGAATATGTGTCATTAAGTAATAGTATTTTAACTTAGTTTCTTAGTGATGAAGTAACCTAAGATTTGGTGATTGAGAATTAGAAAATACCGAAATTGTTTACATCTATTATACCATAATACAATATGAATATGGTGGGTAAATATACTATCGAGACTCATTAGATGATTTGAATTATTTCAAATGTATATGGAATATGTGTCATTAAGTAATAGTCTTTTAACTTAGTTTCTTAGTGATGAAGTAACCTAAGATTTGGTGATGGAGAATTAGAAAATACTGAAACTGTTTACATGTATTATACCATAATACATATGAATATGTGATTAAATATACTATCGAGACTCATTAGATAATTTGAATTATTTCAAATGTATATGGAATATGTTTCATTAAGTAATAGTCTTTTAACTTAGTTTCTAGTGATGAAGTAACCTAAGATTTGATGATGGAGAATTAGAAAATACTGAAACTGTTTACATCTATTATACCATAATACAATATGAATATGGTGGATAAATAAACTATAGAGACTCATTAGATAATTTGAATTATTTCAAATGTATATGGAATATGTGTCATTAAGTAATAGTCTTTTAACTTAGTTTCTTAGTGATGAAGTAACCTAAGATTTGGTGATGGAGAATTAGAAGATACTGAAACAGTTTACATCTATTATACCATAATACAATATGAATATGGTGGATAAATATACTATCGAGACTCATTAGATAATTTGAATTATTTCAAATGTATATACAATATGTGTCATTAAGTAATAGTCTTTTAACTTTGTTTCTTGGTGAAGAAGTAACCTAAAATTTGGTGATGGAAAAGAAGGAAAATATTGAAATTGTTTACATCTATTATACCAAAAATACAATATGAATATGGTGAATAAATATACTATCGAGACTCATTAGATAATTTGAAATTATTTCAAATGTATATGGAATATGTGTCATTAAGTAATAGTCTTTTAACTTAGTTTCTTAGTGATGAAGTAACCTAAGATTTGGTGATGGAGAATTAGAAAATACTGAAACTGTTTACATCTATTATACCATAATACAATATGAATATGGTGGGTAAATATACTATCGAGACTCATTAGATAATTTGAATTATTTCAAATGTATATGGAATATGTGTCATTAAGTAATAGTCTTTTAACTTATTTTCTTAGTGATGAAGTAACCTAAGATTTGGTGATGGAGAATTAGAAAATACTGAAACTGTTTACATGTATTATACCATAATACAATATGAATATGGTGAATAAATATACTATCGAGACTCATTTAGATAATTTGAATTATTTCTAATGTATATGGAATATGTGTCATTAAGTAATAGTCCTTTAACTTAGTTTCTTAGTGATGAAGTAACCTAAGATTTGATGATGGAGAATTAGAAAATACTGAAACTGTTTACATCTATTATACCATAATACAATATGAATATGGTGGATAAATAAACTATAGATACTCATTAGATAATTTGAATTATTTCAAATGTATATGGAATATGTGTCATTAAGTAATAGTCTTTTAACTTAGTTTTCTTAGTGATGAAGTAACCTAAGATTTTGTGATGGAGTATTAGAAAATACTGAAACTGTTTACATCTATTACACCATAATACAATATGAATATGGTGGATAAATATACTATAGAGACTCATTAGATAATTTGAATTATTCAAATGTATATGGAATATGTGTCATTAAGTAATAGTCTTTTTAACTTAGTTTCTTAGTGATGAAGTAACCTAAGATTTTGTGATGGAGTATTAGAAAATACTAAAAATCTGTTTACATCTGTTACACCATAATACAATATGAATATGGTGGTTAAATATACTATAGAGACTCATTAGATAATTTGAATTATTTCAAATGTATATGGAATATATGTCATTAAGTAATAGTGTTTTAACTTAGTTTCTTAGTGATGAAGTAACCTAAGATTTGGTGATGGAGAATTAGAAAATACTGAAAACTGTTTACATCTATTATACCATAATACATATGAATATGGTGGATAAATTATACTATCTAGACTCATTAGATAATTTGAATTATTTCAAATGTATTTGGAATATGTGTCATTAAGTAATAGTCTTTTAATTTAGTTTCTTAGTGATGAAGTCACGTAAGATTGGTGATGGACAATTAGAAAATACTGAAACTGTTTACATGTATTATACCATAATACAATATGAATATGGTGAATAAATATACTATCGAGATTCATTAGAATTATTTGAATTATTTCAAATGTATATGGAATATGTGTCATTAAGTAATAGTCTTTTAACTTAGTTTCTTAAGGATGAAGTAACCTAAGATTTGATGATGGAGAATTAGAAAATACTGAAACTGTTACATCTATTATACCATAATACAATATGAATATGGTGGATAAATAAACTATATAGACTCATTTGATAATTTGAATTATTTCAAATGTATATGGAATATGTGTCATTAAGTAATAGTCTTTTAACTTAGTTTCTTAGTGATGAAGTAACCTAAGATTTTGTGATGGAGTATTAGAAAATACTGAAACTGTTTACATCTATTACACCATAATACAATATGAATATGGTGGATAAATATACTATAGAGACTCATTAGATAATTTGAATTATTTCAAATGTATATGGAATATATGTCATTAAGTAATAGTCTTTTAACTTAGTTTCTTAGTGATGAAGTAACCTAAGATTTTGTGATGGAGTATTAGAAAATACTGAAACTGTTTACATCTATTACACCATAATACAATATGAATATGGTGGATAAATATACTATCGAGACTCATTAGATAATTTGAATTATTTCAAATGTATATATAATATGTGTCATTAAGTAATAGTCTTTTAACTTAGTTTCTTGGTGAAGAAGTAACCTAAGATTTTGTGATGGAGTATTAGAAAATACTGAAACTGTTTACATCTATTACACCATAATACAATATGAATATGGTGGATAAATATACTATCGAGACTCATTAGATAATTTGAATTATTTCAAATGTATATATAATATGTGTCATTAAGTAATAGTCTTTTAACTTAGTTTCTTAGTGAAGAAGTAACCTCCTAAGATTTGGTGATGGAGAATTAGAAGATACTGAAATTGTTTACATCTATTATACCATAATACAATATGAATATGGTGGATAAATAAACTATCGAGACTCATTAGATAATTTGAATTATTTCAAATGTATATGGAATATGTGTCATTAATTAATAGTGTTTTAACTTAGTTTCTTAGTGATGAAGTAACCTAAGATTTGGTGATGGAGAATTAGAAAATACTGAAACTGTTTACATCTATTATACCATAATACAATATGACTATGGTGGATAAATATACTATCTAGACTCATTAGATAATTTGAATTATTTCAAATGTATATGGAATATGTGTAATTAAGTAATAGTCTTTTAACTTAGTTTCTTAGTGATGAAGTAACCTAAGATTTGGTGATGGAGAATTAGAAGATACTGAAACAGTTTACATCTATTATACCATAATACAATATGAATATGGTGGATAAATATACTATCGAGACTCATTAGATAATTTGAATTATTTCAAATGTATATATAATATGTGTCATTAAGTAATAGTCTTTTAACTTAGTTTCTTGGTGAAGAAGTAACCTAAAATTTGGTGATGGAAAAGAAGGAAAATATTGAAATTGTTTACATCTATTATACCAAAATACAATATGAATATGGTGAATAAATATACTATCGAGACTCATTAGATAATTTGAATTATTTCAAATGTATATGGAATATGTGTCATTAAGTAATAGTCTTTTAACTTAGTTTCTTAGTGATGAAGTAACCTAAGATTTGGTGATGGAGAATTAGAAAATACTTAAACTGTTTACATCTATTATACCATAATACAATATGAATATGGTGGGTAAATATACTATCGAGACTCATTATATAATTTGAATTATTTCAAATGTATATGGAATATGTGTCATTAAGTAATAGTCTTTTAACTTATTTTCTTAGTGATGAATTAACCTAAGATTTGGTGATGGAGAATAGAAAATACTGAAACTGTTTACATGTATTATACCATAATACAATATGAATATGGTTAATAAATATACTATCGAGACTCATTAGATAATTTGAATTATTTCAAATGTATATGGAATATGTGTCATTAAGTAATAGTCTTTTAACTTAGTTTCTTAGTGATGAAGTAACCTAAGATTTGATGATGGAGAATTAGAAAATACTGAAACTATTTACATCTATTATACCATAATACAATATGAATATGGTGGATAAATAAACTCTAGAGACTCATTAGATAGTTTGAATTATTTCAAATGTATATGGAATATATGTCATTAAGTAATAGTCTTTTAACTTAGTTTCTTAGTGATGAAGTAACCTAAGATTTTATGATGGAGTATTAGAAAATACTGAAACTGTTTTACATCTATTACACCATAATACAATATGAATATGGTGAATAAATATACTATCGAGACTCATTAGATAATTTGAATTATTTCAAATGTATATGGAATATGTGTCATTAAGTAATAGTCTTTTAACTTAGTTTCTTAGTGATGAAGTAACCTAAGATTTGGTGATGGAGAATTAGAAAATACTGAAATTGTTTACATCTATTATACCAAAATACAATATGAATATGGTGAATAAATATACTATCGAGACTCATTAGATAATTTGAATTATTTCAAATGTATATGGAATATGTGTCATTAAGTAATAGTCTTTTGACTTAGTTTCTTTGTGATGAAGTAACCTAAGATTTTGTGATGGAGTATTAGAAAATACTGAAACTGTTTACATCTATTACACCATAATACAATATGAATATGGTGGATAAATATACTATAGAGACTCATTAGATAATTTGAATTATTTCAAATGTATATGGAATATATGTCATTAAGTAATAGTGTTTTAACTTAGTTTCTTAGTGATGAAGTAACCTAAGATTTGGTCAATGGAGAATTAGAAAATACTGAAACTGTTTACATCTATTATACCATAATACAATATGAATATGGTGGATAAATATACTATCTAGACTCATTAGATAATTTGAATTATTTCAAATGTATATGGAATATGTGTCATTAAGTAATAGTCTTTTAACTTAGTTTCCTAGTGATGAAGTAACTAAAGATTTGGTGATGGAGAATTAGAAGATACTGAAACAATTTACATCTATTATACCATAATACAATATGAATATGGTGGATAAATATACTATCGAGACTCATTAGATAATTTGAATTATTTCAAATGTATATATAATATGTGTCATTAAGTAATAGTCTTTTAACTTAGTTTCTTGGTGAAGAAGTAACCTAAAATTTGGTGATGGAAAAGAACGAAAATATTGAAATTGTTTACCATCTATTATACCAAAATACAATATGAATATGGTGAATAAATATACTATCGAGACTCATTAGATAATTTGAATTATTTCAAATGTATATGGAATATGTGTCATTAAGTAATAGTCTTTTAACTTAGTTTCTTAGTGATGAAGTAACCTAAGATTTGGTGATGGAGAATTAGAAAATACTTAAACTGTTTACATCTATTATACCATAATACAATATGAATATGGTGGGTAAAGATACTATCGAGACTCATTAGATAATTTGAATTATTTCAAATGTATATGGAATATGTGTCATTAAGTAATAGTCTTTTAACTTATTTTCTTAGTGATGAAGTAACCTAAGATTTGGTGATGGAGAATTAGAAAATACTGAAACTGTTTACATGTATTATACCATAATACAATATGAATATGGTGAATAAATATACTATCGAGACTCATTAGATAATTTGAATTATTTCAAATGTATATGGAATATGTGTCATTAAGTAATAGTCTTTTAACTTAGTTTCTTAGTGATGAAGTAACCTAAGATTTGATGATGGAGAATTAGAAAATACTGAAACTGTTTACATCTATTATACCATAATACAATATGAATATGGTGGATAAATAAACTATAGAGACTCATTAGATAATTTGAATTATTTCAAATGTATATGGAATATGTGTCATTAAGTAATAGTCTTTTAACTTAGTTTCTTAGTGATGAAGTAACCTAAGATTTTGTGATGGAGTATTAGAAATACTGAAACTGTTTACATCTATTACACCATAATACAATATGAATATGGTGGATAAATATACTATAGAGACTCATTAGATAATTTGAATTATTTCAAATGTATATGGAATATATGTCATTAAGTAATAGTGTTTTAACTTAGTTTCTTAGTGATGAAGTAACCTAAGATTTGGTGATGGAGAATTAGAAAATACTGAAACTGTTTACATCTATTATACCATAATACAATATGAATATGGTGGATAAATATACTATCTAGACTCATTAGATAATTTGAATTATTTCAAATTTATATGGAATATGTGTCATTAAGTAATAGTCTTTTAACTTAGTTTCTTAGTGATGAAGTAACCTAAGATTTGGTGATGGAGAATTAGAAGATACTGAAACTGTTTACATCTATTATACCATAATACAATATGAATATGGTGGATAAATATACTATCGAGACTCATTAGATAATTTGAATATTTCAAATGTATATATATATATGTCATTAAGTAATAGTCTTTTAACTTAGTTTCTTGGTGAAGAAGTAACCTAAAATTTGGTGATGGAAAAGAAGGAAAATATTGAAATTGTTTACATCTATTATACCAAAATACAATATGAATATGGTGAATAAATATACTATCGAGACTCATTAGATAATTTGAATTATTTCAAATGTATATGGAATGTGTCATTAAGTAATAGTCTTTTAACTTAGTTTCTTAGTGATGAAGTAACCTAAGATTTGGTGATGGAGAATTAGAAAATACTTAAACTGTTTACATCTATTATACCATAATACAATATGAATATGGTGGGTAAAGATACTATCGAGACTCATTAGATAATTTGAATTATTTCAAATGTATATGGAATATGTGTCATTAAGTAATAGTCTTTTAACTTATTTTCTTAGTGATGAAGTAACCTAAGATTTGGTGATGGAGAATTAGAAAATACTGAAACTGTTTACATGTATTATACCATAATACAATATGAATATGGTGAATAAATATACTATCGAGACTCATTAGATAATTTGAATTATTTCAAATGTATATGGAATATGTGTCATTAAGTAATAGTCTTTTAACTTAGTTTCTTAGTGATGAAGTAACCTAAGATTTGATGATGGAGAATTAGAAAATACTGAAACTGTTTACATCTATTATACCATAATACAATATGAATATGGTGGATAAATAAACTATAGAGACTCATTAGATAATTTGAATTATTTCAAATGTATATGGAATATGTGTCATTAAGTAATAGTCTTTTAACTTAGTTTCTTAGTGATGAAGTAACCTAAGATTTTGTGATGGAGTATTAGAAAATACTGAAACTGTTTACATCTAATTACACCATAATACAATATGAATATGGTGGATAAATATACTATAGAGACTCATTAGATAAATTGAATTATTTCAAATGTATATGGAATATATGTCATTAAGTAATAGTGTTTTAACTTAGTTTCTTAGTGATGAAGTAACCTAAGATTTGGTGATGGAGAATTAGAAAATACTGAAACTGTTTACATCTATTATACCATAATACAATATGAATATGGTGGATAAATATACTATCTAGACTCATTAGATAATTTGAATTATTTCAATTTATATGGAATATGTGTCATTAAGTAATAGTCTTTTAACTTAGTTTCTTAGTGATGAAGTAACCTAAGATTTGGTGATGGAGAATTAGAAGATACTGAAACTGTTTACATCTATTATACCATAATACAATATGAATATGGTGGATAAATATACTATCGAGACTCATTAGATAATTTGAATTATTTCAAATGTATATATAATATATGTCATTAAGTAATAGTCTTTTAACTTAGTTTCTTGGTGAAGAAGTAACCTAAAATTTGGTGATGGAAAAGAAGGAAAAATATTGAAATTGTTTACATCTATTATACCAAAATACAATATGAATATGGTGAATAAATATACTATCGAGACTCATTAGATAATTTGAATTATTTCAAATGTATATGGAATATGTGTCATTAAGTAATAGTCTTTTAACTTAGTTTCTTAGTGATGAAGTAACCTAAGATTTGGTGATGGAGAATTAGAAAATACTGAAACTGTTTACATCTATTATACCATAAAACAATATGAATATGGTGGGTAAAGATACTATCGAGACTCATTAGATAATTTGAATTATTTCAAATGTATATGGAATATGTGTCATTAAGTAATAGTCTTTTAACTTATTTTCTTAGTGATGAAGTAACCTAAGATTTGGTGATGGAGAATTAGAAAATACTGAAACTGTTTACATGTATTATACCATAATACAATATGAATATGGTGAATAAATATGCTATCGAGACTCATTAGATAATTTGAATTATTTCAAATGTATATGGAATATGTGTCATTAAGTAATAGTCTTTTAACTTAGTTTCTTAGTGATGAAGTAACCTAAGATTTGATGATGGAGAATTAGAAAATACTGAAACTGTTTACATCTATTATACCATAATACAATATGAATATGGTGGATAAATAAACTATAGAGACTCATTAGATAATTTGAATTATTTCAAATGTATATGGAATATGTGTCATTAAGTAATAGTCTTTTAACTTAGTTTCTTAGTGATGAAGTAACCTAAGATTTTGTGATGGAGTATTAGAAAATACTGAAACTGTTTACATCTATTACACCATATTACAATATGAATATGGTGGATAAATATACTATAGAGACTCATTAGATAATTTGAATTATTTCAAATGTATATGGAATATATGTCATTAAGTAATAGTGTTTTAAACTTAGTTTCTTAGTGATGAAGTAACCTAAGATTTGGTGATGGAGAATTCGAAAATACTGAAACTGTTTACATCTATTATACCATAATACAATATGAATATGGTGGATAAATATACTATCTAGACTCATTAGATAATTTGAATTATTTCAAATTTATATGGAATATGTGTCATTAAGTAATAGTCTTTTAACCTAGTTTCTTAGTGATGAAGTAACCTAAGATTTGGTGATGGAGAATTAGAAGATACTGAAACTGTTTACATCTATTATACCATAATACAATATGAATATGGTGGATAAATATACTATCGAGACTCATTAGATAATTTGAATTGTTTCAAATGTATATATAATATATGTCATAAAGTAATAGTCTTTTAACTTAGTTTCTTGGTGAAGAAGTAACCTAAAATTTGGTGATGGAAAAGAAGGAAAATATTGAAATTGTTTACATCTATTATACCAAAATACAATATGAATATGGTGAATAAATATACTATCGAGACTCATTAGATAATTTGAATTATTTCAAATGTATATGGAATATGTGTCATTAAGTAATAGTCTTTTAACTTAGTTTCTTAGTGATGAAGTAACCTAAGATTTGGTGATGGAGAATTAGAAAATACTGAAACTGTTTACATCTATTATACCATAATACAATATGAATATGGTGGGTAAAAGATACTATCGAGACTCATTAGATAATTTGAATTATTTCAAATGTATATGGAATATGTGTCATTAAGTAATAGTCTTTTAACTTATTTTCTTAGTGATGAAGTAACCTAAGATTTGGTGATGGAGAATTAGAAAATACTGAAACTGTTTACATGTATTATACCATAATACAATATGAATATGGTGAATAAATATACTATCGAGACTCATTAGATAATTTGAATTATTTCAAATGTATATGGAATATGTGTCATTAAGTAATAGTCTTTTAAACTTAGTTTCTTAGTGTTGAAGTAACCTAAGATTTGATGATGGAGAATTAGAAAATACTGAAACTGTTTACATCTATTATACCAAAATACAATATGAATATGGTGAATAAATATACTATCGAGACTCATTAGATAATTTGAATTATTTCAAATGTATATGGAATATGTGTCATTAAGTAATAGTCTTTTACTTAGTTTCTTGGTGATGAAGTAACCTAAGATTTGATGATGGAGAATTAGAAAATACTGAAGCTGTTTACATCTATTATACCATAATACAATATGAATATGGTGGATAAATAAACTATAGAGACTCATTAGATAATTTGAATTATTTCAAATGTATATGGAATATGTGTCATTAAGTAATAGTCTTTTAACTTAGTTTCTTAGTGATGAAGTAACCTAAGATTTGGTGATGGAGAATTAGAAAATACTGAAACTGTTTACATCTATTATACCATAATACAATATGAATATGGTGGATAAATATACTATCTAGACTCATTAGATAATTTGAATTATTTCAAATGTATATGGAATATGTGTCATTAAGTAATAGTCTTTTAACTTAGTTTCTTAGTGATGAAGTAACGTAAGATTTGGTGATGGAGAATTAGAAAATACTGAAACTGTTTACATGTAATATACCATAATACAATATGAATATGGTGAATAAATATACTATCGAGACTCATTAGATAATTTGAATTATTTCAAATGTATATGGAATATGTGTCATTAAGTAATAGTCTTTTAACTTAGTTTCTTAAGGATGAAGTAACCTAAGATTTGATGATGGAGAACTAGAAAATACTGAAACTGTTTACATCTATTATACCATAATACAATATGAATATGGTGGATAAATAAACTATAGAGACTCATTAGATAATTTGAATTATTTCAAATGTATATGGAATATGTGTCATTAAGTAATAGTCTTTTAACTTAGTTTCTTAGTGATGAAGTAACCTAAGATTTTGTGATGGAGTATTAGAAAATACTGAAACTGTTTACATCTATTACACATAATACAATATGAATATGGTGGGTAAATATACTATCGAGACTCATTAGATAATTTGAATTATTTCAAATGTATATGGAATATGTGTCATTAAGTAATAGTCTTTTAACTTATTTTCTTAGTGATGAAGTAACCTAAGATTTGATGATGGAGAATTAGAAAATACTGAAACTGTTTACATCTATTATACCATAATACAATATGAATATGGTGGATAAATAAACTATAGAGACTCATTAGATAATTTGAATTATTTCAAATGTATATGGAATATGTGTCATTAAGTAATAGTCTTTTAACTTAGTTTCTTAGTGATGAAGTAACCTAAGATTTGGTGATGGAGAATTAGAAGATACTGAAACTGTTTACATCTAATATACCATAATACAATATGAATATGGTGGATAAATATACTATCGAGACTCATTAGATAATTTGAATTATTTCAAATGTATATATAATATGTGTCATTAAGTAATAGTCTTTTAACTTATTTTCTTAGTGATGAAGTAACCTAAGATTTGGTGATGGAGAATTAGAAGATACTGAAACTGTTTACATCTAATATACCATAATACAATATGAATATGGTGAATAAATATACTATCGAGACTCATTAGATAATTTGAATTATTTCAAATGTATATGGAATATGTGTCATTAAGTAATAGTCTTTTTAACTTAGTTTCTTAGTGATGAAGTAACCTAAAATTTGGTGATGGAGAATTAGAAAATACTGAAATTGTTTACATCTATTATACCAAAATACAATATGAATATGGTGAATAAATATACTATCGAGACTCGTTAGATAATCTGAATTATTTCAAATGTATATGGAATATGTGTCATTAAGTAATAGTCTTTTGACTTAGTTTCTTAGTGATGAAGTAACCTAAGATTTGATTATGGAGAATTAGAAAACACTGAAACTGTTTACATCTATTATACCGTAATACAATATGAATATGGTGGATAAATATACTATCGAGACTCATTAGATAATTTGAATTATTTCAAATGTATATGGAAATATGTGTCATTAAGTAATAGTCTTTTAACTTAGTTTCTTAGTGATGAAGTAACCTAAAATTTGGTGATGGAAAAGAAGAAAATATTGAAATTGTTTACATCTATTATACCAAAATACAATATGAATATGGTGAATAAATATACTATCGAGACTCATTAGATAATTGAATTATTTCAAATGTATATGGAATATGTGTCATTAAGTAATAGTCTTTTAACTTAGTTTCTTAGTGATGAAGTAACCTAAGATTTTGGTGATGGAGAATTAGAAAATACTGAAACTGTTTACATCTATTATACCATAATACAATATGAATATGGTGGATAAATAAACTATAGAGACTCATTAGATAATTTGAATTATTTCAAATGTATATGGAATATGTGTCATTAAGTAATAGTCTTTTAACTTAGTTTCTTAGTGATGAAGTAACCTAAGATTTTGTGATGGAGTATTAGAAAATACTGAAACTGTTTACATCTATTACACCATAATACAATATGAATATGCTGGATAAATATACTATAGAGACTCATTAGATAATTTGAATTATTTCAAATGTATATGGAATATATGTCATTAAGTAATAGTGTTTTAACTTAGTTTCTTAGTGATGAAGTAACCTAAGATTTGGTGATGGAGAATTAGAAAATACTGAAACTGTTTACATCTATTATACCATAATACAATATGAATATGGTGAATAAATATACTATCTAGACTCATTAGATAATTTGATTATTTCAAATTTATATGGAATATGTGTCATTAAGTAATAGTCTTTTAACTTAGTTTCTTAGTGATGAAGTAACCTAAGATTTGGTGATGGAGAATTAGAAGATACTGAAACTGTTTACATCTATTATACCATAATACAATATGAATATGGTGGATAAATATACTATCGAGACTCATTAGATAATTTGAATTATTTCAAATGTATATATAATATGTGTCATTAAGTAATAGTCTTTTAACTTAGTTTCTTGGTGAAGAAGTAACCTAAAATTTGGTGATGGAAAAGAAGGAAAATATTGAAATTGTTTACATCTATTATACCAAAATACAATATGAATATGGTGAATAAATATACTATCGAGACTCATTAGATAATTTGAATTATTTCAAATGTATATGGAATATGTGTCCATTAAGTAATAGTCTTTTAACTTAGTTTCTTAGTGATGAAGTAACCTAAGATTTGGTGATGGAGAATTAGAAAATACTGAAACTGTTTACATCTATTATACCATAATACAATATGAATATGGTGGGTAAATATACTATAAAGACTCATTAGATAATTTGAATTATTTCAAATGTATATGGAATATGTGTCATTAAGTAATAGTCTTTTAACTTATTTTCTTAGTGATGAAGTAACCTAAGATTTGGTGATGGAGAATTAGAAAATACTGAAACTGTTTACATGTATTATACCATAATACAATATGAATATGGTGAATAAATATACTATCGAGACTCATTAGATAATTTGAATTATTTCAAATGTATATGGAATATGTGTCATTAAGTAATAGTCTTTTAACTTAGTTTCTTAGTGATGAAGTAACCAAAAATTTGGTGATGGAGAATTAGAAAATACTGAAATTGTTTACATCTATTATACCAAAATACAATATGAATATGGTGAATAAATATACTATCGAGACTCATTAGATAATTTGAATTATTTCAAATGTATATGGAATATGTGTCATTAAGTAATAGTCTTTTAACTTAGTTTCTTGGTGATGAAGTAACCTAAGATTTGATGATGGAGAATTAGAAAATACTGAAACTGTTTACATCTATTATACCATAATACAATATGAATATGGTGGATAAATAAACTATAGAGACTCATTAGATAATTTGAATTATTTCAAATGTATATGGAATATGTGTCATTAAGTAATAGTCTTTTAACTTAGTTTCTTAGTGATGAAGTAACCTAAGATTTTGTGATGGAGTATTTGAAAATACTGAAACTGTTTACATCTATTATACCATAATACAATATGAATATGGTGGATAAATATACTATCGAGAATCATTAGATAATTTGAATTATTTCAAATGTATATATAATATGTGTCATTAAGTAATAGTCTTTTAACTTAGTTTCTTGGTGAAGAAGTAACCTAAAATTTGGTGATGGAAAAGAAGGAAAATATTGAAATTGTTTACATCTATTATACCAAAATACAATATGAATATGGTGAATAAATATACTATCGAGACTCATTAGATAATTTGAATTATTTTAAATGTATATGGAATATGTGTCATTAAGTAATAGTCTTTTAACTTAGTTTCTTAGTGATGAAGTAACCTAAGATTTGGTGATGGAGAATTAGAAAATACTGAAACTGTTTACATCTATTATACCATAATACAATATGAATATGGTGGGTAAATATACTATCGAGACTCATTAGATAATTTGAATTATTTCAAATGTATATGGAATATGTGTCATTAAGTAATAGTCTTTTAACTTAGTTTCTTAGTGATGAAGTAACCTAAGATTTGGTGATGGAGAATTAGAAAATACTGAAACTGTTTACATCTATTATACCATAATACAATATGAATATGGTGAATAAATATACTATCGAGACTCATTAGATAATTTGAATTATTTCAAATATATATGGAATATGTGTCATTAAGTAATAGTCTTTTAACTTAGTTTCTTAGTGATGAAGTAACCTAAAATTTGGTGATGGAGAATTAGAAAATACTGAAATTGTTTACATCTATTATACCAAAATACAATATGAATATGGTGAATAAATATACTATCGAGACTCGTTAGATAATTTGAATTATTTCAAATGTATATGGAATATGTGTCATTAAGTAATAGTCTTTTGACTTAGTTTCTTAGTGATGAAGTAACCTAAGATTTGATGATGGAGAATTAGAAAACACTGAAACTGTTTACATCTATTATACCATAATACAATATGAATATGGTGGATAAATAAACTATAGAGACTCATTAGATAATTTGAATTATTTCAAATGTATATGGAATATGTGTCATTAAGTAATAGTCTTTTAACTTAGTTTCTTAGTGATGAAGTAACCTAAGATTTGGTGATGGAGAATTAGAAGATACTGAAACTGTTTACATCTATTATACCATAATACAATATGAATATGGTGGATAAATATACTATCGAGACTCATTAGATAATTTGAATTATTTCAAATGTATATATAATATGTGTCATTAAGTAATAGTCTTTTAACTTAGTTTTCTTGGTGAAGAAGTAACCTAAAATTTGGTGATGGAAAAGAAGGAAAATATTGAAATTGTTTACATCTATTATACCAAAATACAATATGAATATGGTGAATAAATATACTATCGAGACTCATTAGATAATTTGAATTATTTCAAATGTATATGGAATATGTGTCATTAAGTAATAGTCTTTTAACTTAGTTTCTTAGTGATGAAGTAACCTAAGATTTGGTGATGGAGAATTAGAAAATACTGAAACTGTTTACATCTATTATACCATAATAAAATATGAATATGGTGGGTAAATATACTATCGAGACTCATTAGATAATTTGAATTATTTCAAATGTATATGGAATATGTGTCATTAAGTAATAGTCTTTTAACTTATTTTCTTAGTGATGAAGTAACCTAAGATTTGGTGATGGAGAATTAGAAAATACTGAAACTGTTTACATGTATTATACCATAATACAATATGAATATGGTGAATAAGTATACTATCGAGACTCATTAGATAATTTGAATTATTTCAAATGTATATGGAATATGTGTCATTAAGTAATAGTCTTTTAACTTAGTTTCTTAGTGATGAAGTAACCTAAAATTTGGTGATGGAGAATTAGAAAATACTGAAATTGTTTACATCTATTATACCAAAATACAATATGAATATGGTGAATAAATATACTATCGAGACTCATTAGATAATTTGAATTATTTCAAATGTATATGGAATATGTGTCATTAAGTAATAGTCTTTTAACTTAGTTTCTTGGTGATGAAGTAACCTAAGATTTGATGATGGAGAATTAGAAAATACTGAAACTGTTTACATCTATTATACCATAATACAATATGAATATGGGTGGATAAATAAACTATAGAGACTCATTAGATAATTTGAATTATTTCAAATGTATATGGAATATGTGTCATTAAGTAATAGTCTTTTAACTTAGTTCCTTATTGATGAAGTAACCTAAAATTTGGTGATGGAGAATTAGAAAATACTGAAATTGTTTACATCTATTATACCAAAATACAATATGAATATGGTGAATAAATATACTATCGAGACTCGTTAGATAATTTGAATTATTTCAAATGTATATGGAATATGTGTCATTAAGTAATAGTCTTTTGACTTAGTTTCTTAGTGATGAAGTAACCTAAGATTGGATGATGGAGAATTAGAAAACACTGAAACTGTTTACATCTATTATACCATAATACAATATGAATATGGTGGATAAATAAACTATAGAGACTCATTAGATAATTTGAATTATTTCAAATGTATATGGAATATGTGTCATTAAGTAATAGTCTTTTAACTTAGTTTCTTAGTGATGAAGTAACCTAAGATTTGGTGATGGAGAATTAGAAGATACTGAAACTGTTTACATCTATTATACCATAATACAATATGAATATGGTGGATAAATATACTATCGAGACTCATTAGATAATTTGAATTATTTCAAATGTATATATAATATGTGTCATTAAGTAATAGTCTTTTAACTTAGTTTCTTGGTGAAGAAGTAACCTAAAATTTGGTGATGGAAAAGAAGGAAAATATTGAAATTGTTTACATCTATTATACCAAAATACAATATGAATATGGTGAATAAATATACTATCGAGACTCATTAGATAATTTGAATTATTTCAAATGTATATGGAATATGTGTCATTAAGTAATAGTCTTTTAACTTAGTTTCTTAGTGATGAAGTAACCTAAGATTTTGTGATGGAGTATTTGAAAATACTGAAACTGTTTACATCTATTATACCATAATACAATATGAATATGGTGGATAAATATACTATCGAGAATCATTAGATAATTTGAATTATTTCAAATGTATATATAATATGTGTCATTAAGTAATAGTCTTTTAACTTAGTTTCTTGGTGAAGAAGTAACCTAAAATTTGGTGATGGAAAAGAAGGAAAATATTGAAATTGTTTACATCTATTATACCAAAATACAATATGAATATGGTGAATAAATATACTATCGAGACTCATTAGATAATTTGAATTATTTTAAATGTATATGGAATATGTGTCATTAAGTAATAGTCTTTTAACTTAGTTTCTTAGTGATGAAGTAACCTAAGATTTGGTGATGGAGAATTAGAAAATACTGAAACTGTTTACATCTATTATACCATAATACAATATGAATATGGTGGGTAAATATACTATCGAGACTCATTAGATAATTTGAATTATTTCAAATGTATATGGAATATGTGTCATTAAGTAATAGTCTTTTAACTTAGTTTCTTAGTGATGAAGTAACCTAAGATTTGGTGATGGAGAATTAGAAAATACTGAAACTGTTTACATCTATTATACCATAATACAATATGAATATGGTGAATAAATATACTATCGAGACTCATTAGATAATTTGAATTATTTCAAATATATATGGAATATGTGTCATTAAGTAATAGTCTTTTAACTTAGTTTCTTAGTGATGAAGTAACCTAAAATTTGGTGATGGAGAATTAGAAAATACTGAAATTGTTTACATCTATTATACCAAAATACAATATGAATATGGTGAATAAATTATACTATCGAGACTCGTTAGATAATTTGACTTATTTAAAATGTATATGGAATATGTGTCATTAAGTAATAGTCTTTTGACTTAGTTTCTT
>CATIWC010003536.1:7500-10000 GCA_948472305.1 Vicia faba | reverse complement strand
GCATGCAAAAATCCATCGGGAGATTATTCCCCTAAGGCGCGTTTGCCTCCGCTCCCGTCGGAAAAACCGCACGGGGGCCCGTTCGGGCCGGAAATTCAAAATTGTCGAAACGCTACGAAACTTTGCAGATCCCTTCTATGTGTTATTTGGGACTTCCATGCAAAAATTCATCGGGAGATTATTCCCCTAAGGCGCGTTTGCCTCCGCTCCCGTTCATGGAGAAACCGCACACGCACGCGTTCCGGTCGGAAATTGAAAGTAGACCGAGGGCTTGTCGAAACGCTACGAAACTCCTTGGACACTCTCAATGTGTTATTTGGGAAGTGCATGCAAAAATCCATCGGGAGATTATTCCCCTAAGGCGCGTTTGCCTCCGCTCCCGTCGGAAAAACCGCACGGGGGCCCGTTCGGGCCGGAAATTCAAAATTGTCGAAACGCTACGAAACTTTGCAGATCCCTTCTATGTGTTATT
The DNA here is from genome assembly GCA_948472305.1 of Vicia faba. Classification (NCBI taxonomy): domain Eukaryota; kingdom Viridiplantae; phylum Streptophyta; class Magnoliopsida; order Fabales; family Fabaceae; genus Vicia; species Vicia faba. The sequence continues at coordinate 9,528 of CATIWC010003536.1, read as the reverse complement.
TGGGACTTCCATGCAAAAATTCATCGGGAGATTATTCCCCTAAGGCGCGTTTGCCTCCGCTCCCGTTCATGGAGAAACCGCACACGCACGCGTTCCGGTCGGAAATTGAAAGTAGACCGAGGGCTTGTCGAAACGCTACGAAACTCCTTGGACACTCTCAATGTGTTATTTGGGAAGTGCATGCAAAAATCCATCGGGAGATTATTCCCCTAAGGCGCGTTTGCCTCCGCTCCCGTCGGAAAAACCGCACGGGGGCCCGTTCGGGCCGGAAATTCAAAATTGTCGAAACGCTACGAAACTTTGCAGATCCCTTCTATGTGTTATTTGGGACTTCCATGCAAAAATTCATCGGGAGATTATTCCCCTAAGGCGCGTTTGCCTCCGCTCCCGTTCATGGAGAAACCGCACACGCACGCGTTCCGGTCGGAAATTGAAAGTAGACCGAGGGCTTGTCGAAACGCTACGAAACTCCTTGGACACTCTCAATGTGTTATTTGGGAAGTGCATGCAAAAATCCATCGGGAGATTATTCCCCTAAGGCGCGTTTGCCTCCGCTCCCGTCGGAAAAACCGCACGGGGGCCCGTTCGGGCCGGAAATTCAAAATTGTCGAAACGCTACGAAACTTTGCAGATCCCTTCTATGTGTTATTTGGGACTTCCATGCAAAAATTCATCGGGAGATTATTCCCCTAAGGCGCGTTTGCCTCCGCTCCCGTTCATGGAGAAACCGCACACGCACGCGTTCCGGTCGGAAATTGAAAGTAGACCGAGGGCTTGTCGAAACGCTACGAAACTCCTTGGACACTCTCAATGTGTTATTTGGGAAGTGCATGCAAAAATCCATCGGGAGATTATTCCCCTAAGGCGCGTTTGCCTCCGCTCCCGTCGGAAAAACCGCACGGGGGCCCGTTCGGGCCGGAAATTCAAAATTGTCGAAACGCTACGAAACTTTGCAGATCCCTTCTATGTGTTATTTGGGACTTCCATGCAAAAATTCATCGGGAGATTATTCCCCTAAGGCGCGTTTGCCTCCGCTCCCGTTCATGGAGAAACCGCACACGCACGCGTTCCGGTCGGAAATTGAAAGTAGACCGAGGGCTTGTCGAAACGCTACGAAACTCCTTGGACACTCTCAATGTGTTATTTGGGAAGTGCATGCAAAAATCCATCGGGAGATTATTCCCCTAAGGCGCGTTTGCCTCCGCTCCCGTCGGAAAAACCGCACGGGGGCCCGTTCGGGCCGGAAATTCAAAATTGTCGAAACGCTACGAAACTTTGCAGATCCCTTCTATGTGTTATTTGGGACTTCCATGCAAAAATTCATCGGGAGATTATTCCCCTAAGGCGCGTTTGCCTCCGCTCCCGTTCATGGAGAAACCGCACACGCACGCGTTCCGGTCGGAAATTGAAAGTAGACCGAGGGCTTGTCGAAACGCTACGAAACTCCTTGGACACTCTCAATGTGTTATTTGGGAAGTGCATGCAAAAATCCATCGGGAGATTATTCCCCTAAGGCGCGTTTGCCTCCGCTCCCGTCGGAAAAACCGCACGGGGGCCCGTTCGGGCCGGAAATTCAAAATTGTCGAAACGCTACGAAACTTTGCAGATCCCTTCTATGTGTTATTTGGGACTTCCATGCAAAAATTCATCGGGAGATTATTCCCCTAAGGCGCGTTTGCCTCCGCTCCCGTTCATGGAGAAACCGCACACGCACGCGTTCCGGTCGGAAATTGAAAGTAGACCGAGGGCTTGTCGAAACGCTACGAAACTCCTTGGACACTCTCAATGTGTTATTTGGGAAGTGCATGCAAAAATCCATCGGGAGATTATTCCCCTAAGGCGCGTTTGCCTCCGCTCCCGTCGGAAAAACCGCACGGGGGCCCGTTCGGGCCGGAAATTCAAAATTGTCAAAACGCTACGAAACTTTGCAGATCCCTTCTATGTGTTATTTGGGACTTCCATGCAAAAATTCATCGGGAGATTATTCCCCTAAGGCGCGTTTGCCTCCGCTCCCGTTCATGGAGAAAC
>CATIWC010003535.1:0-68917 GCA_948472305.1 Vicia faba | reverse complement strand
CTTCTCCATCAAAGAATTTTAGGTTACTTCATCACTAAGAAACTAAGTTAAAAGACTATTAATTGATGACACATATTTTATATACATTGAAAATAATTCAAATTATCTAATGAGTCTTGATAGTATATTTATTCACCATATTCATATTGTATTATTTTATAAAAGATGTAAACCATTTCAATATTTTCTTATTCTCCATCACCAAATCTTAGGTTACTTTATCACTAAGAAACTAAGTTAAAAGACTATTACTTAATGACAAATATTCCATATACATTTTGAAATAATTCAAATTATCTAATGAGTCTCGATAGTATATTTATCCACCATATTCATATTGTATTAAGGTATAATAGATGTAAACAGTTTCAGTATTTTCTAATTCTCCATCACCAAATCTTAGGTCACTCATCACTAAGAAACTAAGTTAAAAGACTATTACTTAATGACACATATTCCATATACATTTGAAATAATTCAAATTATCTAATGAGTCTCGATAGTATATTTATTAACCATATTCATATTGTATTATGGTATAATAGATGTAAACAGTTTCAGTATATTCTAATTCTCCATCAACAAATCTTAGGTTACTTCATCACTAAGAAACTAAGTTAAAAGACTATTAATTGATGACACATATTTTATATACATTGAAAATAATTCAAATTATATAATGAGTCTTGATAGTATATTTATTCATCATATTCATATTGTATTATGGTATAATAGATGTAAATAATTTCAGTATTTTCTTCTTCTCCATCACCAAATTTTAGGTTACTTCATCACTAAGAAACTAAGTTAAAAAACTATTAATTGATGACACATATTTTATATACATTAGAAATAATTCAAATTATATAATGAGTCTCAATAGTATATTTATTCACCATATTCATATTGTATTATGGTATAATAGATGTAAACAATTTCGATATTTTTCTTCTTCTCCATCACCAAATTTTAGGTTACTTCGTCACTAAGAAACTAAGTTAAAAGACTATTAATTGATGACGTATATTTTATATACATTGAAAATAATTCAAATTATATAATGAGTCTCGATAGTATATTTATTCACCATATTCATATTGTATTATGGTATAATAGATGTAAACAATTTAAATATTTTTCTTCTTCTCCATCACCAAATTTTAGGTTACTTCATCAGTAAGAAACTAAGTTAAAAGACTATTAATTGATGACACATATTTTATATACATTGCAAATAATTCAAATTATATAATGAGTCTTGATAGTATATTTATTCATCATATTCATATTGTATTATGGTATAATAGATGTAAACAATTTCAGTATTTTCTTCTTCTCCATCACCAAATTTTAGGTTACTTAATCACTAAGAAACTAAGTTAAAAGACTATTAATTGACGACACATATTTTATATATATTAGAAATAATTCAAATTATATAATAAGTCTCAATAGTATATTTATTCACCATATTCATATTGTATTATGGTATAATAGATGTAAACAATTTCAATATTTTTCTTCTTCTCCATCACCAAATTTTAGGTTACTTCATCACTAAGAAACTAAGTTAAAAGACTATTAATTGATGTCAAATATTTTATCTACATTGAAAATAATTCAAATTATATAATGAGTCTCGATAGTATATTTATTCACCATATTAATATTGTATTATGGTATAATAGATGTAAACTGTTTCAGTATTTTCTAATTCTCCATCACCAAATCTTAGGTTACTTCATCACTAAGAAACTAAGTTAAAAGACTATTACTTAATGACACATATTCCATATACATTTGAAATAATTCAAATTATCTAATGAGTCTCGATAGTATATTTATTCACCATATTCATATTGTATTACGGTATAATAGATGTAAACTGTTTCAGTATTTTCTAATTCTCCATCACCAAATCTTAGGTTACTTCTTGACCAAGAAACTAAGTTAAAAGACTATTAATTAATGACACATATTCCATATACATTAGAAATAATTCAAATTATATAATGACTCTCGATAGTATATTTATTCACCATATTCATATTGTATTATGGAATAATAGATGTATACAATTTCAGTATTTTCTTCTTCTCCATCACAGAATTTTAGGTTACTTCATCACTAAGAAACTAAGTTAAAAGACTATTAATTGATGACACATATTTTATATACATTGAAAATAATTCAAATTATCTAATGAGTCTTGATAGTATATTTATTCACCATATTCATATTGTATTATTTTATAAAAGATGTAAACAATTTCACTATTTTCATATTTTCCATCACCAAATCTTAGGTTACTTCATCACTAAGAAACTAAGTTAAAAGACTATTACTTAATGACAAATATTCCATATACCTTTTGAAATAATTCAAATTGTCTATTGAGTCTCGATAGTATATTTATCCACCATATTCATATTGTATTAAGGTATAATAGATGTAAACAGTTTCAGTATTTTCTAATTCTTCATCACCAAATCTTAGGTTACTTCATCACTAAGAAACTAAATTAAAAGACTATTACTTAATGACACATATTCCATATACATTTGAAATAATTCAAATTATATAACGAGTCTCGATAGTATATTTATTCACCATATTCATATTGTATTAAGGTATAATAGATGTAAACAGTTTCAGTATTTTCTAATTCTCCATCACCAAATCTTAGGTTACTTCATCACTAAGAAACTAAGTTAAAAGACTATTAATTGATGACACATATTTTATATACATTAGAAATAATTCAAATTATATAATGAGTCTCGATAGTATATTTATTCACCATATTCATATTGTATTATGGTATAATAGATGTAAATAATTTAAATATTTTTCTTCTTCTCCATCACCAAATTTTAGGTTACTTCATCACTAAGAAACTAAGTTAAAAGACTATTAATTGATGACACATATTTTATATACATTGAAAATAATTCAAATTATATAATGAGTCTCGATAGTATATTTATTCACCATATTCATATTGTATTATGGTATAATAGATGTAAACAATTTCAATATTTTTGTTCTTCTCCATCACCAAATTTTAGGTTACTACATCACTAAGAAACTAAGTTAATAGACTATTAATTGATGACACATATTTTATATACATTGAAAATAATTCAAATTATATAATGAGTCTTGATAGTATATTTATTCACCATATTCATATTGTATTATGGTATAATAGATGTAAACAATTTCAATATTTTTCTTCTTCTCCATCACCAAATTTTAGGTTACTTCATCACTAAGAAACTAAGTTAAAAGACTATTACTTAATGACACATATTCCATATACATTTGAAATAATTCAAATTATCTAATGAGTCTCGATAGTATATTTATCCACCATATTCATATTGTATTAAGGTATAATAGATGTAAACAGTTTCAGTATTTTCTAATACTCCATCACCAAATTTTAGGTTACTTCATCACTAAGAAACTAAGTTAAAAGACTATTACTTAATGACACATATTCCATATACATATGAAATAATTCAAATTATCTAATGAGTCTCGATAGTATATTTATTCACCATATTCATATTGTATTAGGGTATAATAGATGTAAACTGTTTCAGTATTTTCTAATTCTCCATCATAAATCTTAGGTAACTTCTTGACCAAGAAACTAAGATAAAAGACTATTACTTAATGACACATATTCCATATACATTAGAAATAATTCAAATTATATAATGAGTCTCGATAGTATATTTATTCACCATATTCATATTGTATTATGGTATAATAGATGTAAACAGTTTCAGTATTTTCTTCTTCTCCATCAGAGAGTTTTAGGTTACTTCATCACTAAGAAACTAAGTTAAAAGACTATTAATTGAGGACACATATTTTATATACATTGAAAATAATTCAAATTATCTAATGAGTCTCGATAGTATATTTATTCACCATATTCATATTGTATTATGGTATAATAGATTTAACAATTTCAATATTTTCTTATTCTCCATCACCAAATCTTAGGTTACTTCATCACTAAGAAACTAAGTTAAAAGACTATTACTTAATGACACATATTCCATATACATTTGAAATAATTCAAATTATCTAATGAGTCTCGATAGTATATTTATCCACCATATTCATATTGTATTATGGTATAATAGATGTAAACAGTTTCAGTATTTTCTAATTCTCCATCACCAAATCTTAGGTTACTTCATCACTAAGAAACTAAGTTAAAAGACTATTACTTAATGACACATATTTCATATACATTTGAAATAATTCAAATTATCTAATGAGTCTCGATAGTATATTTATTCACCATATTCATATTGTATTAATGTATAATAGATGTAAAACTGTTTCAGTATTTTCTAATTCTCCATCACAAATCTTAGGTTACTTCTTGACCAAGAAACTAAGTTAAAAGACTATTAATTAATGACACATATTCCATATACATTAGAAATAATTCAAATTATATAATGAGTCTCGATAGAATATTTATTCACCATATTAATATAGTATTATGGTATAATAGATGTAAACAATTTCAGTATTTTCTTCTTCTCTATCACAGAATTTTAGGTTACTTCATCACTAAGAGACTAAGTTAAAAGACTATTAATTGATGACACATATTTTATATACATTGAAAATAATTCAAATTATCTAATGAGTCTCGATAGTATATTTATTCACCATATTCATATTGTATTATGGTATAATAGATGTAAACAGTTTCAGTATTTTCTTATTCTCCATCACCAAATCTTAGGTTACTTCATCACTAAGAAAATAAGTTAAAAGACTATTACTTAATGACAAATATTCCATATACTTTTTGAAATAATTCAAATTATCTAATGAGTCGCGATAGTATATTTATTCACCATATTCATATTGTATTAAGGTATAATAGATGTAAACAGTTTCAGTATTTTCTAATTCTCCATCACCAAATCTTAGGTTACTTCATCACTAAGAAACTAAGTTAAAAGACTATTAATTGATGACACATATTTTATATACATTAGAAATAATTAAAATTATATAATGAGTCTCAATAGTATATTTATTCACCATATTCATATTGTATTATGGTATAATAGATGTAAACAATTTCAATCTTTTTCTTCTTCTCCATCACCAAATTTTAGGTTACTTCATCACTAAGAAACTAAGTTAAAAGACTATTAATTGATGACACATATTTTATATACATTGAAAATAATTCAAATTATATAATGAGTCTCGATAGTATATTTATTCACCATATTCATATTGTATTATGGTATAATAGATGTAAACAATTTCAATATTTTTGTTCTTCTCCATCACCAAATTTTAGGTTACTACATCACTAAGAAACTAAGTTAATAGACTATTAATTGATGACACATATTTTATATACATTGAAAATAATTCAAATTATATAATGAGTCTTGATAGTATATTTATTCACCATATTCATATTGTATTATGGTATAATAGATGTAAACAATTTCAATATTTTTCTTCTTCTCCATCACCAAATTTTAGGTTACTTCATCACTAAGAAACTAAGTTAAAAGACTATTACTTAATGACACATATTCCATATACATTTGAAATAATTCAAATTATCTAATGAGTCTCGATAGTATATTTATCCACCATATTCATATTGTATTAAGGTATAATAGATGTAAACAGTTTCAGTATTTTCTAATACTCCATCACCAAATTTTAGGTTACTTCATCACTAAGAAACTAAGTTAAAAGACTATTACTTAATGACACATATTCCATATACATATGAAATAATTCAAATTATCTAATGAGTCTCGATAGTATATTTATTCACCATATTCATATTGTATTAGGGTATAATAGATGTAAACTGTTTCAGTATTTTCTAATTCTCCATCATAAATCTTAGGTAACTTCTTGACCAAGAAACTAAGATAAAAGACTATTACTTAATGACACATATTCCATATACATTAGAAATAATTCAAATTATATAATGAGTCTCGATAGTATATTTATTCACCATATTCATATTGTATTATGGTATAATAGATGTAAACAGTTTCAGTATTTTCTAATTCTTCATCACCAAATCTTAGGTTACTTCATCACTAAGAAACTAAATTAAAAGACTATTACTTAATGACACATATTCCATATACATTTGAAATAATTCAAATTATATAACGAGTCTCGATAGTATATTTATTCACCATATTCATATTGTATTAAGGTATAATAGATGTAAACAGTTTCAGTATTTTCTAATTCTCCATCACCAAATCTTAGGTTACTTCATCACTAAGAAACTAAGTTAAAAGACTATTAATTGATGACACATATTTTATATACATTAGAAATAATTCAAATTATATAATGAGTCTCGATAGTATATTTATTCACCATATTCATATTGTATTATGGTATAATAGATGTAAATAATTTAAATATTTTTCTTCTTCTCCATCACCAAATTTTAGGTTACTTCATCACTAAGAAACTAAGTTAAAAGACTATTAATTGATGACACATATTTTATATACATTGAAAATAATTCAAATTATATAATGAGTCTCGATAGTATATTTATTCACCATATTCATATTGTATTATGGTATAATAGATGTAAACAATTTCAATATTTTTGTTCTTCTCCATCACCAAATTTTAGGTTACTACATCACTAAGAAACTAAGTTAATAGACTATTAATTGATGACACATATTTTATATACATTGAAAATAATTCAAATTATATAATGAGTCTTGATAGTATATTTATTCACCATATTCATATTGTATTATGGTATAATAGATGTAAACAATTTCAATATTTTTCTTCTTCTCCATCACCAAATTTTAGGTTACTTCATCACTAAGAAACTAAGTTAAAAGACTATTACTTAATGACACATATTCCATATACATTTGAAATAATTCAAATTATCTAATGAGTCTCGATAGTATATTTATCCACCATATTCATATTGTATTAAGGTATAATAGATGTAAACAGTTTCAGTATTTTCTAATACTCCATCACCAAATTTTAGGTTACTTCATCACTAAGAAACTAAGTTAAAAGACTATTACTTAATGACACATATTCCATATACATATGAAATAATTCAAATTATCTAATGAGTCTCGATAGTATATTTATTCACCATATTCATATTGTATTAGGGTATAATAGATGTAAACTGTTTCAGTATTTTCTAATTCTCCATCATAAATCTTAGGTAATTCTTGACCAAGAAACTAAGATAAAAGACTATTACTTAATGACACATATTCCATATACATTAGAAATAATTCAAATTATATAATGAGTCTCGATAGTATATTTATTCACCATATTCATATTGTATTATGGTATAATAGATGTAAACAGTTTCAGTATTTTCTTCTTCTCCATCAGAGAGTTTTAGGTTACTTCATCACTAAGAAACTAAGTTAAAAGACTATTAATTGAGGACACATATTTTATATACATTGAAAATAATTCAAATTATCTAATGAGTCTCGATAGTATATTTATTCACCATATTCATATTGTATTATGGTATAATAGATTTAACAATTTCAATATTTTCTTATTCTCCATCACCAAATCTTAGGTTACTTCATCACTAAGAAACTAAGTTAAAAGACTATTACTTAATGACACATATTCCATATACATTTGAAATAATTCAAATTATCTAATGAGTCTCGATAGTATATTTATCCACCATATTCATATTGTATTATGGTATAATAGATGTAAACAGTTTCAGTATTTTCTAATTCTCCATCACCAAATCTTAGGTTACTTCATCACTAAGAAACTAAGTTAAAAGACTATTACTTAATGACACATATTTCATATACATTTGAAATAATTCAAATTATCTAATGAGTCTCGATAGTATATTTATTCACCATATTCATATTGTATTAATGTATAATAGATGTAAACTGTTTCAGTATTTTCTAATTCTCCATCACAAATCTTAGGTTACTTCTTGACCAAGAAACTAAGTTAAAAGACTATTAATTAATGACACATATTCCATATACATTAGAAATAATTCAAATTATATAATGAGTCTCGATAGAATATTTATTCACCATATTAATATAGTATTATGGTATAATAGATGTAAACAATTTCAGTATTTTCTTCTTCTCTATCACAGAATTTTAGGTTACTTCATCACTAAGAGACTAAGTTAAAAGACTATTAATTGATGACACATATTTTATATACATTGAAAATAATTCAAATTATCTAATGAGTCTCGATAGTATATTTATTCACCATATTCATATTGTATTATGGTATAATAGATGTAAACAGTTTCAGTATTTTCTTATTCTCCATCACCAAATCTTAGGTTACTTCATCACTAAGAAAATAAGTTAAAAGACTATTACTTAATGACAAATATTCCATATACTTTTTGAAATAATTCAAATTATCTAATGAGTCGCGATAGTATATTTATTCACCATATTCATATTGTATTAAGGTATAATAGATGTAAACAGTTTCAGTATTTTCTAATTCTCCATCACCAAATCTTAGGTTACTTCATCACTAAGAAACTAAGTTAAAAGACTATTAATTGATGACACATATTTTATATACATTAGAAATAATTAAAATTATATAATGAGTCTCAATAGTATATTTATTCACCATATTCATATTGTATTATGGTATAATAGATGTAAACAATTTCAATCTTTTTCTTCTTCTCCATCACCAAATTTTAGGTTACTTCATCACTAAGAAACTAAGTTAAAAGACTATTAATTGATGACACATATTTTATATACATTGAAAATAATTCAAATTATATAATGAGTCTCGATAGTATATTTATTCACCATATTCATATTGTATTATGGTATAATAGATGTAAACAATTTCAATATTTTTGTTCTTCTCCATCACCAAATTTTAGGTTACTACATCACTAAGAAAGTAAGTTAAAAGACTATTAATTGATGACACATATTTTATATACATTGAAAATAATTCAAATTATATAATTAGTCTTGATAGTATATTTATTCATCATATTCATATTGTATTATGGTATAATAGATGTAAACAATTTCAGTATTTTCTTCTTCTCCATCACCAAATTTTAGGTTACTTCATCACTAAGAAACTAAGTTAAAGGACTATTCATTGACGACACATATTTTATATACATTAGAAATAATTCAAATTATATAATGAGTCTCAATAGTATATTTATTCACCATATTCATATTGTATTATTGTATAATAGATGTAAACAATTTCAATATTTTTCTTCTTCTCCATCACCAAATTTTAGGTTACTTCATCACTAAGAAACTAAGTTAAAAGACTATTAATTGATGACACATATTTTATATACATTGAAAATAATTCAAATTATATAATGAGTCTCGATAGTATATTTATCCACCATATTCATATTGTATTATGGTATAATAGATGTAAACAGTTTCAGTATTTTCTAATTCTCCATCATCAAATCTTAGGTTACTTCATCACTAAGAAACTAAGTTAAAAGACTATTACTTAATGACACATATTTCATATACATTTGAAATAATTCAAATTATCTAATGAGTCTCGATAGTATATTTATTCACCATATTCATATTGTATTAATGTATAATAGATGTAAACTGTTTCAGTATTTTCTAATTCTCCATCAAAAATCTTAGGTTACTTCTTGACCAAGAAACTAAGTTAAAAGACTATTAATTAATGACACATATTCCATATACATTAGAAATAATTCAAATTATATAATGAGTCTCGATAGAATATTTATTCACCATATTAATATAGTATTATGGTATAATAGATGTAAACAATTTCAGTATTTTCTTCTTCTCTATCACAGAATTTTAGGTTACTTCATCACTAAGAAACTAAGTTAAAAGACTATTAATTGATGACACATATTTTATATACATTGAAAATAATTCAAATTATATAATGAGTCTCGATAGTATATTTATTCACCATATTCATATTGTATTATGGTATAATAGATGTAAACAATTTCAATATTTTTGTTCTTCTCCATCACCAAATTTTAGGTTACTACATCACTAAGAAATTAAGTTAAAAGACTATTAATTGATGACACATATTTTATATACATTGAAAATAATTCAAATTATATAATGAGTCTTGATAGTATATTTATTCATCATATTCATATTGTATTATGGTATAATAGATGTAAACAATTTCAGTATTTTCTTCTTCTCCATCACCAAATTTTAGGTTACTTCATCACTAAGAAACTAAGTTAAAGGACTATTCATTGACGACACATATTTTATATACATTAGAAATAATTCAAATTATATAATGAGTCTCAATAGTATATTTATTCACCATATTCATATTGTATTATTGTATAATAGATGTAAACAATTTCAATATTTTTCTTCTTCTCCATCACCAAATTTTAGGTTACTTCATCACTAAGAAACTAAGTTAAAAGACTATTAATTGATGACACATATTTTATATACATTGAAAATAATTCAAATTATATAATGAGTCTCGATAGTATATTTATCCACCATATTCATATTTTATTATGGTATAATAGATGTAAACAGTTTCAGTATTTTCTAATTCTCCATCATCAAATCTTAGGTTACTTCATCACTAAGAAACTAAGTTAAAAGACTATTACTTAATGACACATATTTCATATACATTTGAAATAATTCAAATTATCTAATGAGTCTCGATAGTATATTTATTCACCATATTCATATTGTATTAATGTATAATAGATGTAAACTGTTTCAGTATTTTCTAATTCTCCATCAAAAATCTTAGGTTACTTCTTGACCAAGAAACTAAGTTAAAAGACTATTAATTAATGACACATATTCCATATACATTAGAAATAATTCAAATTATATAAGGAGTCTCGATAGAATATTTATTCACCATATTAATATAGTATTATGGTATAATAGATGTAAACAATTTCAGTATTTTCTTCTTCTCTATCACAGAATTTTAGGTTACTTCATCACTAAGAAACTAAGTTAAAAGACTATTAATTGATGACACATATTTTATATACATTGAAAATAATTCAAATTATCTAATGAGTCTCGATAGTATATTTATTCACCATATTCATATTGTATTATGGTATAATAGATGTAAACAATTTCAATATTTTCTTATTCTCCATCAACAAATCTTAGGTTACTTCATCACTAAGAAACTAAGTTAAAAGACTATTACTTAATGACAAATATTCCATATACTTTTTGAAATAATTCAAATTATCTAATGAGTCTCGATAGTATATTTATCCACCATATTCTTATTGTATTAAGGTATAATAGATGTAAACAGTTTCAGTATATTCTAATTCTCCATCACCAAATCTTAGGTTACTTCATCTCTAAGAAACTAAGTTAAAAGACTATTACTTAATAACACATATTCCATATACATTTGAAATAATTCAAATTATCTAATGAGTCTCGATAGTATATTTATTCACCATATTCATATTGTATTATGGTATAATAGATGTAAACAGTTTCAGTATTTTCTAATTCTCCATCACCAAATCTTAGGTTACTTCATCACTAAGAAACTAAGTTAAAAGACTATTACTTAATGACACATATTCCATATACATTTGAAATAATTCAAATTATCTAATGAGTCTTGATAGTATATTTATTCACCATATTCATATTGTATTATGGTATAATAGATGTAAACAATTTCAGTATTTTCTAATTCTCCATGACCAAATTTTTGGTTACTTCATCACTAAGAAACTAAGTTAAAAGACTATTACTTAATGACACATATTCCATATACATTTGAAATAATTCAAATTATCTAATGAGTCTAGATAGTAAATTTATCCACCATATTCATATTGTATTATGGTATAATAGATGTAAACAATTTTAATATTTTTCTTCTTCTTCATCACCAAATTTTAGGTTACTTCATCACTAAGAAACTAAGTTAAAAGACTATTACTTAATGACACATAATCCATATACATTTGAAATAATTCAAATTATCTAATGAGTCTCGATAGTATATTTATTCACCATATTCATATTGTATTATAGTATAATAGATGTAAACAGTTTCAGTATTTTCTAATTCTCCATCACCAAATCTTAGGTTACTTCATCACTAAGAAACTAAGTTAAAAGAATATTAATTGATAACACATATTTTATATACATTAGAAATAATTCAAATTATCTAATAAGTCTCGATAGTATATTTATTCACCATATTCATATTGTATTATTGTATAATAGATGTAAACAGTTTCAGTATTTTCTAATTCTCCATCACCAAATCTTAGGTTACTTCATCACTAAGAAACTAAGTTAAAACATTATTACTTAATGACACATATTCCATATACATTTGAAATAATTCAAATTATATAATGAGTCTCGATAGTATATTTATTCACCATATTCATATTGTATTAAGGTATAATAGATGTAAACAGTTTCAGTATTTTCTAATTCTCCATAACCAAATCTTTGGTTACTTCATCATTAAGAAACTAAGTTAAAAGACTATTAATTGATGACACATATTTTATATATATTAAAAATAATTCAAATTATATAATGAGTCTCAATAGTATATTTAATCACCATATTCATACTGTATTATGGTATAATAGATGTAAACAATTTCAATATTTTTGTTCTTCTCCATCACCAAATTTCAGGTTACTTCATCACTAAGAAACTAAGTTAAAAGACTATTAATTGATGACACATATTTTATATACATTGAAAATAATTCAAATTATATAATGAGTCTCGATAGTATATTTATTCATCATATTCATATTGTATTATGGTATAATAGATGTAAACAATTTCAGTATTTTTGTTCTTCTCCATCACCAAATTTCAGGTTACTTCATCACTAAGAAACTAAGTTAAAAGACTATTAATTGATGACACATATTTTATATACATTGAAAATAATTCAAATTATATAATGAGTCTTGATAGTATATTTATTCATCATATTCATATTGTATTATGGTATAATAGATGTAAACAATTTCAGTATTTTCTTCTTCTCCATCACCAAATTTTAGGTTACTTCAACATTAAGAAATTAAGTTAAAAGACTATTCATTGACGACACATATTTTATATACATTAGAAATAATTCAAATTATATAATGAGTCTCAATAGTATATTTATTCACCATATTCATATTGTATTATGGTATAATAGATGTAAACAATTTCAGTACTTTCTTCTTCTCCATCACAGAATTTTAGGTTACTTCATCACTAAGAAACTAAGTTAAAAGACTATTAATTGATGACACATATTTTATATACATTGAAAATAATTCAAATTATCTAATGAGTCTCGATAGTATATTTATTCACCATATTCATATTGTATTAAGGTATAATAGATGTAAACAATTTCAATATTTTCTTATTCTCCATCACCAAATCTTAGGTTACTTCATCACTAAGAAACTAAGTTAAAAGATTATTACTTAATGACACATATTCCATATACTTTTGAAATAATTCAAATTATCTAATGAGTCTCGATAGTATATTTATCCACCATATTTATATTGTATTATGGTATAATAGATGTAAACAGTTTTAGTATTTTCTAATTCTCCATCACCAAATCTTAGGTTACTTCATCACTAAGAAACTAAGTTAAAAGACTATTACTTAATGACACATATTTCATATACATTTGAAATAATTCAAATTATCTAATGAGTCTCGATAGTATATTTATTCACCATATTCATATTGTATTATGGTATAAAAGATGTAAACTGTTTCAGTATTTTCTAATTCTCCATCACAAATCTTAGGTTACTTCTTGACCAAGAAACTAAGTTAAAAGACTATTAATTAATGACACATATTCCATATACTTTAGAAATAATTCAAATTATATAATGAGTCTCGATAGTATATTTATTCACCATATTCATATTGTATTATGGTATAATAGATGTAAACAATTTCAGTATTTTCTTCTTCTCTATCACAAAATTTTAGGTTACTTCATCACTAAGAAACTAAGTTAAAAGACTATTAATTGATGACACATATTTTATATACATTGAAAATAATTCAAATTATCTAATGAGTCTCGATAGTATATTTATTCACCATATTCATATTGTATAATGGTATAATAGATGTAAACAATTTCAATATTTTCTTATTCTCCATCACCAAATCTTAGGTTACTTCATCACTAAGAAACTAAGTTAAAAGACTATTACTTAATGACAAATATTCCATATACTTTTTGAAATAATTCAAATTATCTAATGAGTCTCGATAGTATATTTATCCACCATATTCATATTGTATTAAGGTATAATATATGTAAAAAGTTTCAGTATTTTCTAATTCTCCATCACCAAATCTTAGGTTACTTCATCACTAAGAAACTAAGTTAAAAGACTATTACTTAATGACACATATTCCATATACATTTGAAATAATTCAAATTATCTAATGAGTCTCGATAGTATATTTATTCACCATATTCATATTGTATTATGGTATAATAGATGTAAACAGTTTCAGTATTTTCTAATTCTCCATCACCAAATTTTTGGTTACTTCATCACTAAGAAACTAAGTTAAAAGACTATTACTTAATGACACATATTCCATATACATTTGAAATAATTCAAATTATCTAATGAGTCTAGATAGTATATTTATCCACCATATTCATATTGTATTATGGTATAATAGATGTAAACAATTTTAATATTTTTCTTCTTCTCCATCACCAAATATTAGGTTACTTCATCACTAAGAAACTAAGTTAAAAGACTTTTACTTAATGACACATAATCCATATACATTTGAAATAATTCAAATTATCTAATGAGTCTCGATAGTATATTTATTCACCATATTCATATTGTATTATAGTATAATAGATGTAAACAGTTTCAATATTTTCTAATTCTCCATCACCAAATCTCAGGTTACTTCATCACTAAGAAACTAAGTTAAAAGACTATTACTTAATGACACATATTCCATAAACATTTGAAATAATTCAAATTATCTAATAAGTCTCGATAGTATATTTATTCACCATATTCATATTCTATTATGGTATAATTGATGTAAACAATTTCAGTATTTTCTTTCTTCTCCATCACCAAATATTAGGTTACTTCTTCACTAAGAAACTAAGTTCAAAGACTATTACTTAATGACACATATTCCATATAAATTTGAAATAATTCAAATTATCTAATGAGTCTCGATATTATATTTATTCACCATATTCATATTGTATTATGGTATAATAGATGTAAACAATTTCAGTATTTTCTAATTCTCCATCACCAAATCTTAGGTTACTTCATCACTAAGAAACTAAGTTAAAAGACTATTACTTAATGACACATATTCCATATACATTTAAAAAAATAAAAATTATCTAATGAGTCTCGATAGTATATTTATTCACCATATTCATATTGTATTATGGTATAATAGATTTAACAATTTCAATATTTTCTTATTCTCCATCACCAAATCTTAGGTTACTTCATCACTAAGAAACTAAGTTAAAAGACTATTACTTAATGACACATATTCCATATACATTTGAAATAATTCAAATTATCTAATGAGTCTCGATAGTATATTTATCCACCATATTCATATTGTATTATGGTATAATAGATGTAAACAGTTTCAGTATTTTCTAATTCTCCATCACCAAATCTTAGGTTACTTCATCACTAAGAAACTAAGTTAAAAGACTATTACTTAATGACACATATTTCATATACATTTGAAATAATTCAAATTATCTAATGAGTCTCGATAGTATATTTATTCACCATATTCATATTGTATTAATGTATAATAGATGTAAACTGTTTCAGTATTTTCTAATTCTCCATCACAAATCTTAGGTTACTTCTTGACCAAGAAACTAAGTTAAAAGACTATTAATTAATGACACATATTCCATATACATTAGAAATAATTCAAATTATATAATGAGTCTCGATAGAATATTTATTCACCATATTAATATAGTATTATGGTATAATAGATGTAAACAATTTCAGTATTTTCTTCTTCTCTATCACAGAATTTTAGGTTACTTCATCACTAAGAGACTAAGTTAAAAGACTATTAATTGATGACACATATTTTATATACATTGAAAATAATTCAAATTATCTAATGAGTCTCGATAGTATATTTATTCACCATATTCATATTGTATTATGGTATAATAGATGTAAACAGTTTCAGTATTTTCTTATTCTCCATCACCAAATCTTAGGTTACTTCATCACTAAGAAGCTAAGTTAAAAGACTATTACTTAATGACAAATATTCCATATACTTTTTGAAATAATTCAAATTATCTAATGAGTCGCGATAGTATATTTATTCACCATATTCATATTGTATTAAGGTATAATAGATGTAAACAGTTTCAGTATTTTCTAATTCTCCATCACCAAATCTTAGGTTACTTCATCACTAAGAAACTAAGTTAAAAGACTATTAATTGATGACACATATTTTATATACATTAGAAATAATTAAAATTATATAATGAGTCTCAATAGTATATTTATTCACCATATTCATATTGTATTATGGTATAATAGATGTAAACAATTTCAATCTTTTTCTTCTTCTCCATCACCAAATTTTAGGTTACTTCATCACTAAGAAACTAAGTTAAAAGACTATTAATTGATGACACATATTTTATATACATTGAAAATAATTCAAATTATATAATGAGTCTTGATAGTATATTTATTCACCATATTCATATTGTATTATGGTATAATAGATGTAAACAATTTCAATATTTTTGTTCTTCTCCATCACCAAATTTTAGGTTACTACATCACTAAGAAATTAAGTTAAAAGACTATTAATTGATGACACATATTTTATATACATTGAAAATAATTCAAATTATATAATGAGTCTTGATAGTATATTTATTCATCATATTCATATTGTATTATGGTATAATAGATGTAAACAATTTCAGTATTTTCTTCTTCTCCATCACCAAATTTTAGGTTACTTCATCACTAAGAAACTAAGTTAAAGGACTATTCATTGACGACACATATTTTATATACATTAGAAATAATTCAAATTATATAATGAGTCTCAATAGTATATTTATTCACCATATTCATATTGTATTATTGTATAATAGATGTAAACAATTTCAATATTTTTCTTCTTCTCCATCACCAAATTTTAGGTTACTTCATCACTAAGAAACTAAGTTAAAAGACTATTAATTGATGACACATATTTTATATACATTGAAAATAATTCAAATTATATAATGAGTCTCGATAGTATATTTATCCACCATATTCATATTGTATTATGGTATAATAGATGTAAACAGTTTCAGTATTTTCTAATTCTCCATCATCAAATCTTAGGTTACTTCATCACTAAGAAACTAAGTTAAAAGACTATTACTTAATGACACATATTTCATATACATTTGAAATAATTCAAATTATCTAATGAGTCTCGATAGTATATTTATTCACCATATTCATATTGTATTAATGTATAATAGATGTAAACTGTTTCAGTATTTTCTAATTCTCCATCACAAATCTTAGGTTACTTCTTGACCAAGAAACTAAGTTAAAAGACTATTAATTAATGACACATATTCCATATACATTAGAAATAATTCAAATTATATAATGAGTCTCGATAGAATATTTATTCACCATATTAATATAGTATTATGGTATAATAGATGTAAACAATTTCAGTATTTTCTTCTTCTCTATCACAAAATTTTAGGTTACTTCATCACTAAGAAACTAAGTTAAAAGACTATTAATTGATGACACATATTTTATATACATTGAAAATAATTCAAATTATCTAATGAGTCTCGATAGTATATTTATTCACCATATTCATATTGTATTATGGTATAATAGATGTAAACAATTTCAATATTTTCTTATTCTCCATCAACAAATCTTAGGTTACTTCATCACTAAGAAACTAAGTTAAAAGACTATTACTTAATGACAAATATTCCATATACTTTTTGAAATAATTCAAATTATCTAATGAGTCTCGATAGTATATTTATCCACCATATTCTTATTGTATTAAGGTATAATAGATGTAAACAGTTTCAGTATATTCTAATTCTCCATCACCAAATCTTAGGTTACTTCATCTCTAAGAAACTAAGTTAAAATACTATTACTTAATAACACATATTCCATATACATTTGAAATAATTCAAATTATCTAATGAGTCTCGATAGTATATTTATTCACCATATTCATATTGTATTATGGTATAATAGATGTAAACAGTTTCAGTATTTTCTAATTCTCCATCACTAAGAAACTAAGTTAAAAGACTATTACTTAATGACACATATTCCATATACATTTGAAATAATTCAAATTATCTAATGAGTCTTGATAGTATATTTATTCACCATATTCATATTGTATTATGGTATAATAGATGTAAACAATTTCAGTATTTTCTAATTCTCCATGACCAAATTTTTGGTTACTTCATCACTAAGAAACTAAGTTAAAAGACTATTACTTAATGACACATATTCCATATACATTTGAAATAATTCAAATTATCTAATGAGTCTAGATAGTAAATTTATCCACCATATTCATATTGTATTATGGTATAATAGATGTAAACAATTTTAATATTTTTCTTCTTCTTCATCACCAAATTTTAGGTTACTTCATCACTAAGAAACTAAGTTAAAAGACTATTACTTAATGACACATAATCCATATACATTTGAAATAATTCAAATTATCTAATGAGTCTCGATAGTATATTTATTCACCATATTCATATTGTGTTATAGTATAATAGATGTAAACAGTTTCAGTATTTTCTAATTCTCCATCACCAAATCTTAGGTTACTTCATCACTAAGAAACTAAGTTAAAAGAATATTAATTGATAACACATATTTTATATACATTAGAAATAATTCAAATTATCTAATAAGTCTCGATAGTATATTTATTCACCATATTCATATTGTATTATTGTATAATAGATGTAAACAGTTTCAGTATTTTCTAATTCTCCATCACCAAATCTTAGGTTACTTCATCACTAAGAAACTAAGTTAAAACATTATTACTTAATGACACATATTCCATATACATTTGAAATAATTCAAATTATATAATGAGTCTCGATAGTATATTTATTCACCATATTCATATTGTATTAAGGTATAATAGATGTAAACAGTTTCAGTATTTTCTAATTCTCCATAACCAAATCTTTGGTTACTTCATCATTAAGAAACTAAGTTAAAAGACTATTAATTGATGACACATATTTTATATACATTAAAAATAATTCAAATTATATAATGAGTCTCAATAGTATATTTAATCACCATATTCATACTGTATTATGGTATAATAGATGTAAACAATTTCAATATTTTTGTTCTTCTCCATCACCAAATTTCAGGTTACTTCATCACTAAGAAACTAAGTTAAAAGACTATTAATTGATGACACATATTTTATATACATTGAAAATAATTAAAATTATATAATGAGTCTCGATAGTATATTTATTCATCATATTCATATTGTATTATGGTATAATAGATGTAAACAATTTCAGTATTTTTGTTCTTCTCCATCACCAAATTTCAGGTTACTTCATCACTAAGAAACTAAGTTAAAAGACTATTAATTGATGACACATATTTTATATACATTGAAAATAATTCAAATTATATAATGAGTCTTGATAGTATATTTATTCATCATATTCATATTGTATTATGGTATAATAGATGTAAACAATTTCAGTATTTTCTTCTTCTCCATCACCAAATTTTAGGTTACTTCATCACTAAGAAATTAAGTTAAAAGACTATTCATTGACGATACATATTTTATATACATTAGAAATAATTCAAATTATATAATGAGTCTCAATAGTATATTTATTCACCATATTCATATTGTATTATGGTATAATAGATGTAAACAATTTCAGTACTTTCTTCTTCTCCATCACAGAATTTTAGGTTACTTCATCACTAAGAAACTAAGTTAAAAGACTATTAATTGATGACACATATTTTATATACATTGAAAATAATTCAAATTATCTAATGAGTCTCGATAGTATATTTATTCACCATATTCATATTGTATTAAGGTATAATAGATGTAAACAATTTCAATATTTTCTTATTCTCCATCACCAAATCTTAGGTTACTTCATCACTAAGAAACTAAGTTAAAAGATTATTACTTAATGACACATATTCCATATACATTTGAAATAATTCAAATTATCTAATGAGTCTCGATAGTATATTTATCCACCATATTTATATTGTATTATGGTATAATAGATGTAAACAGTTTTAGTATTTTCTAATTCTCCATCACCAAATCTTAGGTTACTTCATCACTAAGAAATTAAGTTAAAAGACTATTACTTAATGACACATATTTCATATACATTTGAAATAATTCAAATTATCTAATGAGTCTCGATAGTATATTTATTCACCATATTCATATTGTATTATGGTATAAAAGATGTAAACTGTTTCAGTATTTTCTAATTCTCCATCACAAATCTTAGGTTACTTCTTGACCAAGAAACTAAGTTAAAAGACTATTAATTAATGACACATATTCCATATACTTTAGAAATAATTCAAATTATATAATGAGTCTCGATAGTATATTTATTCACCATATTCATATTGTATTATGGTATAATAGATGTAAACAATTTCAATATTTTTCTTCTTCTCCATCACCAAATTTTAGGTTACTTCATCACTAAGAAACTAAGTTAAAAGACTATTACTTAATGACACATATT
The DNA here is from genome assembly GCA_948472305.1 of Vicia faba. NCBI lineage: Eukaryota > Viridiplantae > Streptophyta > Magnoliopsida > Fabales > Fabaceae > Vicia > Vicia faba. The sequence goes on along the minus strand of CATIWC010003535.1, from coordinate 47,941 downwards.
CCATATACATTTGAAATAATTCAAATTATCTAATGAGTCTCGATAGTATATTTATTCACCATATTTATATTATATTATGGTATATTAGATGTAAACAGTTTCAATATTTTCTTATTCTCCATCACCAAATCTTAGGTTACTTCATCACTAAGAAACTAAGTTAAAAGACTATTACTTAATGACAAATATTCCATATACTTTTTGAAATAATTCAAATTATCTAATGAGTCTCGATAGTATATTTATCCACCATATTCATATTGTATTAAGGTATAATATATGTAAAAAGTTTCAGTATTTTCTAATTCTCCATCACCAAATCTTAGGTTACTTCATCACTAAGAAACTAAGTTAAAAGACTATTACTTAATGACACATATTCCATATACATTTGAAATAATTCAAATTATCTAATGAGTCTCGATAGTATATTTATTCACCATATTCATATTGTATTATGGTATAATAGATGTAAACAGTTTCAGTATTTTCTAATTCTCCATCACCAAATTTTTGGTTACTTCATCACTAAGAAACTAAGTTAAAAGACTATTACTTAATGACACATATTCCATATACATTTGAAATAATTCAAATTATCTAATGAGTCTAGATAGTATATTTATCCACCATATTCATATTGTATTATGGTATAATAGATGTAAACAATTTTAATATTTTTCTTCTTCTCCATCAACAAATATTAGGTTACTTCATCACTAAGAAACTAAGTTAAAAGACTTTTACTTAATGACACATAATCCATATACATTTGAAATAATTCAAATTATCTAATGAGTCTCGATAGTATATTTATTCACCATATTCATATTGTATTATAGTATAATAGATGTAAACAGTTTCAATATTTTCTAATTCTCCATCACCAAATCTCAGGTTACTTCATCACTAAGAAACTAAGTTAAAAGACTATTACTTAATGACACATATTCCATAAACATTTGAAATAATTCAAATTATCTAATAAGTCTCGATAGTATATTTATTCACCATATTCATATTCTATTATGGTATAATTGATGTAAACAATTTCAGTATTTTCTTTCTTCTCCATCACCAAATATTAGGTTACTTCTTCACTAAGAAACTAAGTTCAAAGACTATTACTTAATGACACATATTCCATATAAATTTGAAATAATTCAAATTATCTAATGAGTCTCGATATTATATTTATTCACCATATTCATATTGTATTATGGTATAATAGATGTAAACAATTTCAGTATTTTCTAATTCTCCATCACCAAATCTTAGGTTACTTCATCACTAAGAAACTAAGTTAAAAGACTATTACTTAATGACACATATTCCATATACATTTAAAAAAATAAAAATTATCTAATGAGTCTCGATAGTATATTTATTCACCATATTCATATTGTATTATGGTATAATAGATTTAACAATTTCAATATTTTCTTATTCTCCATCACCAAATCTTAGGTTACTTCATCACTAAGAAACTAAGTTAAAAGACTATTACTTAATGACACATATTCCATATACATTTGAAATAATTCAAATTATCTAATGAGTCTCGATAGTATATTTATCCACCATATTCATATTGTATTATGGTATAATAGATGTAAACAGTTTCAGTATTTTCTAATTCTCCATCACCAAATCTTAGGTTACTTCATCACTAAGAAACTAAGTTAAAAGACTATTACTTAATGACACATATTTCATATACATTTGAAATAATTCAAATTATCTAATGAGTCTCGATAGTATATTTATTCACCATATTCATATTGTATTAATGTATAATAGATGTAAACTGTTTCAGTATTTTCTAATTCTCCATCACAAATCTTAGGTTACTTCTTGACCAAGAAACTAAGTTAAAAGACTATTATTTAATGACACATATTCCATATACATTAGAAATAATTCAAATTATATAATGAGTCTCGATAGAATATTTATTCACCATATTAATATAGTATTATGGTATAATAGATGTAAACAATTTCAGTATTTTCTTCTTCTCTATCACAGAATTTTAGGTTACTTCATCACTAAGAGACTAAGTTAAAAGACTATTAATTGATGACACATATTTTATATACATTGAAAATAATTCAAATTATCTAATGAGTCTCGATAGTATATTTATTCACCATATTCATATTGTATTATGGTATAATAGATGTAAACAGTTTCAGTATTTTCTTATTCTCCATCACCAAATCTTAGGTTACTTCATCACTAAGAAGCTAAGTTAAAAGACTATTACTTAATGACAAATATTCCATATACTTTTTGAAATAATTCAAATTATCTAATGAGTCGCGATAGTATATTTATTCACCATATTCATATTGTATTAAGGTATAATAGATGTAAACAGTTTCAGTATTTTCTAATTCTCCATCACCAAATCTTAGGTTACTTCATCACTAAGAAACTAAGTTAAAAGACTATTAATTGATGACACATATTTTATATACATTAGAAATAATTAAAATTATATAATGAGTCTCAATAGTATATTTATTCACCATATTCATATTGTATTATGGTATAATAGATGTAAACAATTTCAATCTTTTTCTTCTTCTCCATCACCAAATTTTAGGTTACTTCATCACTAAGAAACTAAGTTAAAAGACTATTAATTGATGACACATATTTTATATACATTGAAAATAATTCAAATTATATAATGAGTCTCGATAGTATATTTATTCACCATATTCATATTGTATTATGGTATAATAGATGTAAACAATTTCAATATTTTTGTTCTTCTCCATCACCAAATTTTAGGTTACTACATCACTAAGAAATTAAGTTAAAAGACTATTAATTGATGACACATATTTTATATACATTGAAAATAATTCAAATTATATAATGAGTCTTGATAGTATATTTATTCATCATATTCATATTGTATTATGGTATAATAGATATAAACAATTTCAGTATTTTCTTCTTCTCCATCACCAAATTTTAGGTTACTTCATCACTAAGAAACTAAGTTAAAGGACTATTCATTGACGACACATATTTTATATACATTAGAAATAATTCAAATTATATAATGAGTCTCAATAGTATATTTATTCACCATATTCATATTGTATTATTGTATAATAGATGTAAACAATTTCAATATTTTTCTTCTTCTCCATCACCAAATTTTAGGTTACTTCATCACTAAGAAACTAAGTTAAAAGACTATTAATTGATGACACATATTTTATATACATTGAAAATAATTCAAATTATATAATGAGTCTCGATAGTATATTTATCTACCATATTCATATTGTATTATGGTATAATAGATGTAAACAGTTTCAGTATTTTCTAATTCTCCATCATCAAATCTTAGGTTACTTCATCACTAAGAAACTAAGTTAAAAGACTATTACTTAATGACACATATTTCATATACATTTGAAATAATTCAAATTATCTAATGAGTCTCGATAGTATATTTATTCACCATATTCATATTGTATTAATGTATAATAGATGTAAACTGTTTCAGTATTTTCTAATTCTCCATCACAAATCTTAGGTTACTTCTTGACCAAGAAACTAAGTTAAAAGACTATTAATTAATGACACATATTCCATATACATTAGAAATAATTCAAATTATATAATGAGTCTCGATAGAATATTTATTCACCATATTAATATAGTATTATGGTATAATAGATGTAAACAATTTCAGTATTTTCTTCTTCTCTATCACAAAATTTTAGGTTACTTCATCACTAAGAAACTAAGTTAAAAGACTATTAATTGATGACACATATTTTATATACATTGAAAATAATTCAAATTATCTAATGAGTCTCGATAGTATATTTATTCACCATATTCATATTGTATTATGGTATAATAGATGTAAACAATTTCAATATTTTCTTATTCTCCATCAACAAATCTTAGGTTACTTCATCACTAAGAAACTAAGTTAAAAGACTATTACTTAATGACAAATATTCCATATACTTTTTGAAATAATTCAAATTATCTAATGAGTCTCGATAGTATATTTATCCACCATATTCTTATTGTATTAAGGTATAATAGATGTAAACAGTTTCAGTATATTCTAATTCTCCATCACCAAATCTTAGGTTACTTCATCTCTAAGAAACTAAGTTAAAATACTATTACTTAATAACACATATTCCATATACATTTGAAATAATTCAAATTATCTAATGAGTCTCGATAGTATATTTATTCACCATATTCATATTGTATTATGGTATAATAGATGTAAACAGTTTCAGTATTTTCTAATTCTCCATCACTAAGAAACTAAGTTAAAAGACTATTACTTAATGACACATATTCCATATACATTTGAAATAATTCAAATTATCTAATGAGTCTTGATAGTATATTTATTCACCATATTCATATTGTATTATGGTATAATAGATGTAAACAATTTCAGTATTTTCTAATTCTCCATGACCAAATTTTTGGTTACTTCATCACTAAGAAACTAAGTTAAAAGACTATTACTTAATGACACATATTCCATATACATTTGAAATAATTCAAATTATCTAATGAGTCTAGATAGTAAATTTATCCACCATATTCATATTGTATTATGGTATAATAGATGTAAACAATTTTAATATTTTTCTTCTTCTTCATCACCAAATTTTAGGTTACTTCATCACTAAGAAACTAAGTTAAAAGACTATTACTTAATGACACATAATCCATATACATTTGAAATAATTCAAATTATCTAATGAGTCTCGATAGTATATTTATTCACCATATTCATATTGTATTATAGTATAATAGATGTAAACAGTTTCAGTATTTTCTAATTCTCCATCACCAAATCTTAGGTTACTTCATCACTAAGAAACTAAGTTAAAAGAATATTAATTGATAACACATATTTTATATACATTAGAAATAATTCAAATTATCTAATAAGTCTCGATAGTATATTTATTCACCATATTCATATTGTATTATTGTATAATAGATGTAAACAGTTTCAGTATTTTCTAATTCTCCATCACCAAATCTTAGGTTATTTCATCACTAAGAAACTAAGTTAAAACATTATTACTTAATGACACATATTCCATATACATTTGAAATAATTCAAATTATATAATGAGTCTCGATAGTATATTTATTCACCATATTCATATTGTATTAAGGTATAATAGATGTAAACAGTTTCAGTATTTTCTAATTCTCCATAACCAAATCTTTGGTTACTTCATCATTAAGAAACTAAGTTAAAAGACTATTAATTGATGACACATATTTTATATACATTAAAAATAATTCAAATTATATAATGAGTCTCAATAGTATATTTAATCACCATATTCATACTGTATTATGGTATAATAGATGTAAACAATTTCAATATTTTTGTTCTTCTCCATCACCAAATTTCAGGTTACTTCATCACTAAGAAACTAAGTTAAAAGACTATTAATTGATGACACATATTTTATATACATTGAAAATAATTAAAATTATATAATGAGTCTCGATAGTATATTTATTCATCATATTCATATTGTATTATGGTATAATAGATGTAAACAATTTCAGTATTTTTGTTCTTCTCCATCACCAAATTTCAGGTTACTTCATCACTAAGAAACTAAGTTAAAAGACTATTAATTGATGACACATATTTTATATACATTGAAAATAATTCAAATTATATAATGAGTCTTGATAGTATATTTATTCATCATATTCATATTGTATTATGGTATAATAGATGTAAACAATTTCAGTATTTTCTTCTTCTCCATCACCAAATTTTAGGTTACTTCATAACTAAGAAATTAAGTTAAAAGACTATTCATTGACGACACATATTTTATATACATTAGAAATAATTCAAATTATATAATGAGTCTCAATAGTATATTTATTCACCATATTCATATTGTATTATGGTATAATAGATGTAAACAATTTCAGTACTTTCTTCTTCTCCATCACAGAATTTTAGGTTACTTCATCACTAAGAAACTAAGTTAAAAGACTATTAATTGATGACACATATTTTATATACATTGAAAATAATTCAAATTATCTAATGAGTCTCGATAGTATATTTATTCACCATATTCATATTGTATTAAGGTATAATAGATGTAAACAATTTCAATATTTTCTTATTCTCCATCACCAAATCTTAGGTTACTTCATCACTAAGAAACTAAGTTAAAAGATTATTACTTAATGACACATATTCCATATACATTTGAAATAATTCAAATTATCTAATGAGTCTCGATAGTATATTTATCCACCATATTTATATTGTATTATGGTATAATAGATGTAAACAGTTTTAGTATTTTCTAATTCTCCATCACCAAATCTTAGGTTACTTCATCACTAAGAAATTAAGTTAAAAGACTATTACTTAATGACACATATTTCATATACATTTGAAATAATTCAAATTATCTAATGAGTCTCGATAGTATATTTATTCACCATATTCATATTGTATTATGGTATAAAAGATGTAAACTGTTTCAGTATTTTCTAATTCTCCATCACAAATCTTAGGTTACTTCTTGACCAAGAAACTAAGTTAAAAGACTATTAATTAATGACACATATTCCATATACTTTAGAAATAATTCAAATTATATAATGAGTCTCGATAGTATATTTATTCACCATATTCATATTGTATTATGGTATAATAGATGTAAACAATTTCAATATTTTTCTTCTTCTCCATCACCAAATTTTAGGTTACTTCATCACTAAGAAACTAAGTTAAAAGACTATTACTTAATGACACATATTCCATATACATTTGAAATAATTCAAATTATCTAATGAGTCTCGATAGTATATTTATTCACCATATTTATATTATATTATGGTATATTAGATGTAAACAGTTTCAATATTTTCTTATTCTCCATCACCAAATCTTAGGTTACTTCATCACTAAGAAACTAAGTTAAAAGACTATTACTTAATGACAAATATTCCATATACTTTTTGAAATAATTCAAATTATCTAATGAGTCTCGATAGTATATTTATCCACCATATTCATATTGTATTAAGGTATAATATATGTAAAAAGTTTCAGTATTTTCTAATTCTCCATCACCAAATCTTAGGTTACTTCATCACTAAGAAACTAAGTTAAAAGACTATTACTTAATGACACATATTCCATATACATTTGAAATAATTCAAATTATCTAATGAGTCTCGATAGTATATTTATTCACCATATTCATATGGTATTATGGTATAATAGATGTAAACAGTTTCAGTATTTTCTAATTCTCCATCACCAAATTTTTGGTTACTTCATCACTAAGAAACTAAGTTAAAAGACTATTACTTAATGACACATATTCCATATACATTTGAAATAATTCAAATTATCTAATGAGTCTAGATAGTATATTTATCCACCATATTCATATTGTATTATGGTATAATAGATGTAAACAATTTTAATATTTTTCTTCTTCTCCATCAACAAATATTAGGTTACTTCATCACTAAGAAACTAAGTTAAAAGACTTTTACTTAATGACACATAATCCATATACATTTGAAATAATTCAAATTATCTAATGAGTCTCGATAGTATATTTATTCACCATATTCATATTGTATTATAGTATAATAGATGTAAACAGTTTCAGTATTTTCTAATTCTCCATCACCAAATCTCAGGTTACTTCATCACTAAGAAACTAAGTTAAAAGACTATTACTTAATGACACATATTCCATAAACATTTGAAATAATTCAAATTATCTAATAAGTCTCGATAGTATATTTATTCACCATATTCATATTCTATTATGGTATAATTGATGTAAACAATTTCAGTATTTTCTTTCTTCTCCATCACCAAATATTAGGTTACTTCTTCACTAAGAAACTAAGTTCAAAGACTATTACTTAATGACACATATTCCATATACATTTGAAATAATTCAAATTATCTAATGAGTCTCGATATTATATTTATTCACCATATTCATATTGTATTATGGTATAATAGATGTAAACAATTTCAGTATTTTCTAATTCTCCATCACCAAATCTTAGGTTACTTCATCACTAAGAAACTAAGTTAAAAGACTATTACTTAATGACACATATTCCATATACATTTAAAAAAATAAAAATTATCTAATGAGTCTCGATAGTATATTTATCCACCATATTCATATCGTATTATGGTATAATAGATGTAAACAGTTTCAGTATTTTCTAATTCTCCATCACCAAATTTTAGGTTACTTCATCACTAAGAAACTAAGTTAAAAGACTATTACTTAATGACACATATTCCATATACATTTGAAATAATTCAAATTATCTAATGAGTCTCGATAGTATATTTATCCACCATATTCATATTGTATTATGGTATAATAGATGTAAACAGTTTCAGTATTTTCTAATTCTCCATCACCAAATTTTAGGTTACTTCATCACTAAGAAACTAAGATAAAAGACTATTACTTAATGACACATATTCCATATACATTTGAAATAATTCAAATTATCTAATGAGTCTCGATAGTATATTTATCCACCATATTCATTTTGTATTATCGTATAATAGATGTAAACAATTTCAATATTTTTCTTCTTCTCCATCACCAAATCTTAGGTTACTTCATCACTAAGATACTAAGTTAAAACACTTTTACTTAATGACACATATTCCATATACATTTGAAATAATTCAAATTATCTAATGAGTATCGATAGTATATTTGTCCACCATATTCATATTGTATTATAGTATAATAGATGTAAACAATTTCAGTATTTTCTTTCTTCTCCATCACTAAATCTTAGGTTACTTCATCACTAAGAAACTAAGTTAAAACACTTTTACTTAATGACACATATTCCATATACATTTGAAATAATTCAAATTATCTAATGAGTATCGATAGTATATTTATTCACCATATTCATATTGTATTATGGTATAATAGATGTAAACAATTTCAATATTTTTATTCTTCTCCATCACCAAATTTTAGGTTACTTCATCACTAAGAAACTAAGTTAAAAGACTATTACTTAATGACACATATTCCATATACATTTGAAATAATTAAAATTATCTAATGAGTCTCGATAGTATATTTATCCACCATATTCATATTATATTATCGTATAATAGATGTAAACAATTTCAATATTTTTCTTCTTCTCCATCACCAAATCATAGGTTACTTCATCACTAAGAAACTAAGTTAAAACACTTTTACTTAATGACACATATTCCATATACATTTGAAATAATTCAAATTATCTAATGAGTATCGATAGTATATTTATCCACCATATTCATATTGTATTATCGTATAATAGATGTAAACAATTTCAGTATTTTCTTTCTTCTCCATCACTAAATCTTACGTTACTTCATCACTAAGAAACTAAGTTAAAACACACTACAAGAAAAATGATAGATTGGGACGGTTATTTTGGCTGATTATGACGGTTAAAACCGTCGCAATTTACAATCTACGACGGTAGAAGTACCGTCGCAGAATCGTGCGTCCCCAGCCTATTTCGCGACGGTTGCAAAAACTGTCACGCACAACAGATAGCGACGGTTATATACCGTCGTGAATTTGACTTTATTTTTTGTTTTTGTTGTTGTTTGCGACGGTTATTCTACCGCCGTAGGTTAGAAATTGCGGCGGTTTTAACCGTCGTAATCTGATTCATAAATTTCAAATAATATTTTTATTTAAATTATTATTTAGTAAAATAATTTTAAATATAATATTATTTTACTATAATATTTTACTATTATATTTAAATTATTATTTACTTTAATATTTTTTTATTTATAGTATTTTTATTTTATTTTCTATCACTTTTCAACATAATAAAGTTAATTACAATAAAAACATTTAATATCAAATAATCATCAATAATATCAAAAAAATGTGATCAAAGGTAAAAAGAAGTGCAAATTTTACCAATAAACAAGAAAAATTCAAATATCATCAAAGGCCAAATTTCATTTTAATATTTACATTGGTTTGCTACAACTTGAGAGAATTACAAAAAATGTTACAATATTCTACAAACTTGGTAAATATAGACGATAGAAATGTCTTCATTAGTGCTTGTAAATTCCTGGATTTTAGGAATCAGATTTAAACCTAGACCTTTCTCGACTAAGCTCATTGTGAGAGCTTCAAAAACTTGGTTGATGTCTACTTGCACCATCAGTCTTCTCTATGCCCTTGTGCGAGCTAAATCAATGCCTTCCATTACTCACCAAAGCTCAGCTACAACACTACTACATTTTCCATCACAGTAATCACACAAATTATCTGGAAGATTCAAGTGGTTTAGATATTGGTTGGTTTTGATTCCATTATGATATATCATCCACACAAAAACCCTTATTCTTTTAGTAACACTCAGATTCCAAATGCCTTTCCAATGATCCTCTATATCCTTGTTCTTGGTGGAGGTATTACAAGCATTATATCCAAAAACTTCCGACTGAACATGTTCCTTAAATGGCTTCAATTCCAATTTCCATCATCATTAATTAAGTCTGCAATTGTTGTATTCACATTATCTCCAATAGGCTAATTGATGAGATCTTGGAGTCTGATTCCAGGCCCGATTTAAGAATCTTCCCAAGCCCTGATATCTCCCATTATAAGATCACACAACTTGCTTGGAATGCCAACCTCAACTAGGACCTTATCCATAAAAATCTAACTGATCATGTCATATGCCTTAGCTAAATCTACTTTGATGGCAAAAAAGCTCTTCTTGCTTTAAGCTTGTGCATACTGTGGAGAATCTCTTGAGTCACCATTATATTATCATGAATATTCCTCCTAGGAATATAACCTGTTTGATTCAGATAAACAAATCTATCCATACAACTGTTCAATATGTTTATAATGATTTTGCTAAAAACTTTATATATAGAGTTACAAAGGGATATTGGCCTGAAGTGATGAACATATTGAGGGTTATCTAATTTAGGTATTAGGAAAAGATCTGAGCTATTTACCTCTGATATGTTAGCTGACTTGATGCATAACTCCTTGATGAAGGTACACACACTACCACCTACCAAATTTCAAGAGTTTTGATAAAAGCCTACACGGTATCCATCTGGACTTGGAGATTTCCAAGGAGCCATGTCATAAACATCATTCTTTATTTTCTCTTTCAACTCTTCATTCAACTGATCTAATATGCTTTCTTCCATGCTTGGAAAGCCACACTTGGTGTGTATCCAACCTGTAGTATCCACATCAGTTGTCTATAAGTTGAGGTAATTGTCCTTAAACATCTTCTTAATAGTGTCTTTGATTGCCTGCATGAGAATGTGATCATTTAAATGGAAACAACAGTTTGCCTTTGATTGCACAGTTTATATTGTGCTTCAAACTTTATTCAGAAAACCACATCAAAAAGGAAATTAGTGAATAACATCAGTTAACATACCCCGATTTCTGTCACAAACCGGCATGATGAACACCTGACCTGTGAAGCGCCATATGGATACATTAGCAATAGCGTACAACTCCCACACTTAACTTGCCCGACCTGATCAGCTGCAGGGAAGAAATGACCTATGATATAAATAGATTGCCACACAAAACGATAATGCATGCCGTATCATGTTTTTTACACAAGATTATTTGCAGCAGCAAGCACGCAACTACCAATAGCAGGACTGTTCTTCCCATCATGAAATTGTTTATGAAAGTATTTAATCAACCAGGTGCATAAAAGCTGAACTTAAAGTGCAAAGTTTCACAGAAAATACACGTTCAAGATAAAAAGAAGCAAAGAGAAAGTAAACTTGCCTTCAAACACAATGTTGACCGTTTGACAGCATGAACATTTGACATGTTTGGCACCTGATGGATACGAAAGCAGACGTCTACAAGAACCACAAACCATTTGAGCAAAACCTGTTAACACATATTTTCTAGTCAAACTCAACAAATTAATACCCAATTCCGTCCCTTGTCAATTGCAGATTGTTAAAATTCCTCTTTGCAATAGTGCTATAGCACTACTATAACCGCCACATGACAACATTTTGTACTAAATACCGTATCTCAAAACAATGGAGGCCGCGATTTGACAACATTCGTTAAAATTTACTTGTCCAATCATTGAAGAACAAAGACTAGAAATAAAACAATGATCGTGCAGTAGGTGATTAATAACAGTGCATAATTTAGAAAAATACAAATTATATAGTAAAATCCATTAGGGTATCTTTGAATATTGAAAGAGAGTGAAGGGAATAGAAAAACAACAAATTCCAAGCAAAACAAGCATAGCAAAAGTGATTTTACCTAGAAAAGTACTCATTTCCTTTAGTAGACTCTGAATCTTCTGTTCTGGAAAAGTGCAGATCATTGACAATATAAAATCATAAGATTCAGTTATTGGATCATGCTTTTGGTAAAGCTAAATCTAAGTTTGTAAGCAAGTCTAAAGCAATTAGAGATATAAAAGGAAGATAGTCACTATACCTCATCATCAAGGAAGACCAACCTCTAAATCCTGCAGAAACAAGATGATTAATGGTGACATTTTGGTACGTTTCAGGTTCTCTTGATACCAAAATTATAGGCCACCCATCAGTTTGAAGGTTCATGTATAATCTTAAAACAAACATGAGCTTTACATGTTTTGCCTCTTTGACACAGTTGCTAATGCCGTCCCTATGAAACCTGCACCAAAATAATGAAGAATGCCATCAAGTTGGTGGAACTACAAATAATGCTATGAAGTAGCCAGAATTATGCAAGTTAGTGCAACAAGTCACTAATATGTTATCACCTCTGATACGAATTTGGAGGAACAATATCATCTATATCCAACAACACCACATCCAAACCATTGTCTGAAGGTCTCAGATTCTTGAAGTAATCATCGATCATAGACACAATTAAATTCAACTCTTTGGCATAATGCCCTCCTTTGATATAATGTATAGTCAGATCTCTACATATGTTTGGAAGATCATATCTCTCTAACCTATTGATCTCAGCATGCAGAGAATACACCCTGCAATAACTGTAGTAATTATTCATATTCACAAGTTCAATAACTCCAGTACTTTTACTTTGACATGATTGCAGCATAATCACCAAAGAAACCAGCAAAGTAATAAGTAAAACTCCAAGAGTGACAAGGGAAACAACGAAAATTGTTGCTGTAAAAGATGACATGTAGAATCCTGAATCTAGACCATAATGGCTAGATGTATCTGTGAAGACAAAAAGAAAAAAAGTTACTACTTGAAAGTGCTATTAATAGCAGTGTTTTAAAAACCTAACTAGACGGATTAAACCGTGAACCGTCGTGGCATACCGGAATTCCAAGCAAAACAAGCATAGCAAAAGTGATTTTACCTTACAGACAGCAAACATAAAAGTAGCACCGCAACAGAGCCTACAAAACGCAGATATGGTTAAACTCTAAGCCCATTCAACCACAATGTTCATGGGATTTTGGCATTCATAATCAGAAATACATGCCAACTGGTTCTTCTCATTAGGTAACTCATAAACTAGGTGACTTGATAGTTCCTTATATTCTTTGGGATAATTATGAGAATCTGAAGCAAGGTATTTTGATCTTGAGGTTGGTTTAGGAGAGAGCATGACAAAATATGTATGTAGGTTCTTATCATGTTTGAGTGAGGGTGTCTATTCTGGTGAATTTACAGATTGAGGTGGGGTGAGTTTTAGAGACATTCTCATCATACATGAGTTGGAAGAATCTAAGACATTATTAGAGACAAGGTTCAGAGGTATACCTGTGTCATTAACTTTTTCAACTTTTGGTGCAACATGTTCTTCTTCAATAATGGTTTCAAGGGCATGAGAAACAACTTCTTCTGACATGAGAACAACTTCAGCATCTGAAATTCCCTCAGCATCCTTCAGCACAACTTTTGCTATAGTTTTCCCTTCCACTCATTGCATATTTAGAATTGTGTGCCTGAACTGCAGATATCACCACTAATATCAAAAGATGAACATGCTAATAATATAACCGCAGTACATCCAACCAGGTCAGCAAAAGTAAATCCAAATAGAAAGAACTGTGGTGATTAAGATAACTGATAAGAGATGATTCATTGATTTTTGATTCACCTAGTTCAACAAAAGCATTAACAACAGATTTAAACCACCTAGTGTTGGTTGTGTTTGTTCCTCTAATCCTCTAAGCAAGTTTATGTGCAAACATATGCTGGATTTTATTGCAGTATTAAAAGCAAAATAGATAAGTATTTATGTGTTAGTGTATTCTATTCCACAATGCATCAGTATCTAATGCAAAGAACTCATTATGTCGCACGGAAAATAAGTGCCAAAATCCCCCTTGTATGTAGGAAAATATAAAAAGGACTTTACCTTCCCAAGCGCCTTAAGTTCTCGCCCGACGGGTTCCAAAAATTTCAAGTCAACTTCTATAGGCCAGACCTGTTCAAATAAGAAGCCGAGAAGAAAAATATTGAATTGTGCCTCTTTGCCAAAACTAAATATTTCTAAAGAGCACTAACCCAAAAGAGAAACATAAATATTAGAGAAAACCAAAACATAAACTACAAGGGGAAAACATGAAAACACATGATAATAGGAGGAAGAAAGATCAGCATTCATGAACATGGATCACTTCTGAAGTGCAAAACAGGACAAAGATCCTATGCTGCAAAAATGATCATCCATTTCATACGATGTATGCAAAATTTGACGTGACAAGAAAATTTGGACAATAAGTTGTTTCATTGTAACTACTAGCTAAAATAGAAAACAGAAAAATAAAACAATTTGTTAAACTAAATCGGTCACATTCTGAGAAGGAAATGCCACAAATTTGAGATGACAATGAAAAATCAAAATTAATATTAAGGTTACAGACATGTAGTCAGTACTTAACACCATTCCGTTTGCTCAATTAATCGGGAAAAAGTGGTTTAAACATAAACAAAAGAGTATCAAGAGTTATGATATGCAATGCTCAATCATGTCTTTGACCATCTCCATGGTTTTCACATAGGTGCACAGTTAGACTTCCAAATTGCAATGAAAGATTCAAAATATTATCATTGTGCTTCTTTAATCTTCTCAACGCCTCCTTACTAGAACAATGAATCTCAACCAAGTGTCATCAAACATTAACATCAATAATTGATTACAGAGTCCACCATAACAATTCTTCAACAAAAATAAATGTCCAGTTTCCATTTTAAAAGAGCCAAAAGCAATTCTATAAGAGTAAAATTGATTTTGACATGTTTGTTTTCTCAAAAGTGGAATTGATTTTGCTTCCAGAATTGATTCTAGCTGAAGCCAGGTCTTTTAGATTTTGAGTTTAAATGTGATTTTTACATGAAATTTATTGTTCAAGTCACTTTTACATTCAAGTGACTTTACATTCAAACATAAATCACTTTACATTCAACTCACTTTTAATCAAAATCAATTCACTCTGAATCAATTCTGGTCACCCAGAACCAAACACACACTAAATATACCCCAACAGAAAGCACAAGACACACAAGGTAAGAGTTAATTGACATAATTTAAGATAATTTGTGATAGAAAAGTTGAAGGAAGAAGGAAAAAGTACCTTGAGACCAAGTAGTTTAATGGGAGCACTTTGACCAGGTACTAAGCATTCAGGACCAGCTGCTTCCACTATAGCTCCATCACCCAAACCATTCCCTATAGGGTCTGGATGCTGGAAAAACCCAAAAAATTCAAACATAAAAAAGATGGTTTATGATTACGAAATGCAACAAAAAAGAAATAGAGTAGGAGAAAAAGAGAAACCCTCATGATGGAAATTGCATAATCGGAGAGAGGTGTGTGAGAAACGCGAAGAATAGGAGAGTGGTGAATTTTGGGTAATGGTTTCAGTGAAGATGATGAAACTCGCCATGGCACGTCGTCTTGAAAGGAAGTGTTCTTCGACATTATCTATTTTTCTACGCACTTCACAACTAACACATGTCATAGATGAAAGTAAGAGTGGCCGAAGATATCATCCAAGTTTTGGGTTTTTTTTTTTTTTTTGGATTTAGCCGACCAATTGAACCGATTTCGTGGTTTAAAACAACAATTTACTCGACAAGCTTTCTTATAAAGAGTATTATTACAGAAGAAGAATTAACAGAGGGGGGACTGAAGACAGAAAGGGGTCGATTACAATGAAGAAGAAAATCGAAAAAACGGACGAGAATACAGAGACAGAGGGAGAGAAAACAGAGAACTTGAAGAACGCGAAGAAGGAGATACCAGCGTTGTCGTTGAAGACGAAAAGAGAAAGAGCAATTAGGATTTAAACATCTAAAACCCTAATTGCTAATCACCGTAGCTTCGCCGCCGCTATTCCATTCGAACTCGCCAGAATCTACAAAGCAAGAGAGAAAGAAGATCAGAACAAATCGGACAGAAAGTCATAAAGCAATCGCGAAAGGGGTAAGATCTTTAGCTTTTTGTTTGTTTTTGGAGGTTGGGTTTTGATTGAGGGAGAACTGGGTTTGAAGGTTGGGGGGTGAGAGGCTGCGCGGGAGAGAGATGAAGGGTTCACTGTAAAAATAAAATTGTAACAAGAATAATGAAATGAATAAGAGCTTTTTAAGAGTTTTTTAACTTTTTTACGGCGACGGGTGTTTTACCGTCGTGCCCATGAGAATTTTTAAAGGTTTTGGGTGCGACGGTTGTTTTACCGTCGTGAAATGAATTTTAGGACGGATAATTTTACCGTCGTGAAAGGTTTAAAGGTGCGACGGGTGCTTTACCGTCGTGATATGCCTTTTAGGACGGTTAATTTTACCGTCGTGACTAGTTGTTGGTGAAAAATCAATGTTAAAAGTGTTAAATGGGGGCCGACGGTTGTTTTACCGTCGTAATAATAATATTATGATGGTTAAATATACCGTCGCAAAATAAATATTAGGGACGGTTGGTGTCAACTGTCGTAAACACTGTCTCTATATGTCAATTACGACAGTTATCACATAACTGTCGCAATTTTTGTGTCGTTAAACACTAATTTTCTTGTAGTGACACTTTTACTTAATGATACATATTCCATATACATTTGAAATAATTCAAATTATCTAATGAGTATCGATAGTATATTTATTCACCATTTTCATATTGTATTATGGTATAATAAATGTAAACAATTTCAGTATTTTCTTTCTTCTCCATCACCAAATCTTAGGTTACTTCATCACTAAGAAACTAAGTTAAAAGACTATTACTTAATGACACATATTCCATATACATTTGAAATAATTCAAATTATCTAATGAGTCTCGATAGAATATTTATTCACCATATTCATATTGTATTATGGTATAATAGATGTAAACAGTTTCAGTATTTTCTAATTCTCCATCACCAAATTTTAGGTTACTTCATCACTAAGAAACTAAGTTAAAAGACTATTACTTAATGACACATATTCCATATACATTTGAAATAATTCAAATTATCTAATGAGTCTCGATAGTATATTTATCCACCATATTCATATTGTATTATCGTATAAAAGATGTAAACAATTTCAATATTTTTCTTCTTCTCCATCACCAAATCTTAGGTTACTTCATCACTAAGAAACTAAGTTAAAAGACTATTACTTAATGACACATATTCCATATACATTTGAAATAATTCAAATTATCTAATGAGTATCGATAGTATATTTATCCACCATATTCATATTGTATTATGGTATAATAGATGTAAACAGTTTCAGTATTTTCTAATTCTCCATCACCAAATTTTAGGTTACTTCATCACTAAGAAACAAAGTTAAAAGACTATTACTTAATGACACATATTCCATATACATTTGAAATAATTCAAATTATCTAATGAGTCTCAATAGTATATTTATCCACCATATTCATATTGTATTATCGTAAAATAGATGTAAACAATTTCAATATTTTTCTTCTTCTCCATCACCAAATCTTAGGTTACTTCATCACTAAGAAACTAAGTTAAAACACTTTTACTTAATGACACATATTCCATATACATTTGAAATAATTCAAATTATCTAATGAGTATCGATAGTATATTTATCCACCATATTCATATTGTATTATCGTATAATAGATGTAAACAATTTCAGTATTTTCTTTCTTCTCCATCACTAAATCTTAGGTTACTTCATCACTAAGAAACTAAGTTAAAACACTTTTACTTAATGACACATATTCCATATACATTTGAAATAATTCAAATTATCTAATGAGTATCGATAGTATATTTATTCACCATATTCATATTGTATTATGGTATAATAGATGTAAACAGTTTTAGTATTTTCTTTCTTCTCCATCACCAAATCTTATGTTACTTCATCACTAAGAAACTAAGTTAAAAGACTATTACTTAATGACACATATTCCATATACATTTGAAATAATTCAAATTATCTAATGAGTCTCGATAGTATATTTATTCACCATATTCATATTGTATTATGGTATAATAGATGTAAACAGTTTCAGTATTTTCTAATTCTCCATCACCAAATCTTAGGTTACTTCATCACTAAGAAACTAAGTTAAAACACTTTTACTTAATGACACATATTCCATATACATTTGAAATAATTCAAATTATCTAATGAGTATCGATAGTATATTTATTCACCATATTCATATTCTATTATGGTATAATAAATGTAAACAATTTCAGTATTTTCTTTCTTCTCCATCACCAAATCTTAGGTTACTTCATCACTAAGAAACTAAGTTAAAAGACTATTACTTAATGACACATATTCCATATACATTTGAAATAATTCAAATTATCTAATGAGTCTCGATAGTATATTTATTCACCATATTCATATTGTATTATGGTATAATAGATGTAAACAGTTTCAGTATTTTCTAATTCTCCATCACCAAATCTTAGGTTACTTCATCACTAAGAAACTAAGTTAAAACACTTTTACTTAATGACACATATTCCATATACATTTGAAATAATTCAAATTATCTAATGAGTATCGATAGTATATTTATTCACCATATTCATATTCTATTATGGTATAATAAATGTAAACAATTTCAGTATTTTCTTTCTTCTCCATCACCAAATCTTAGGTTACTTCATCACTAAGAAACTAAGTTAAAAGACTATTACTTAATGACACATATTCCATATACATTTGAAATAATTCAAATTATCTAATGAGTCTCGATAGTATATTTATTCACCATATTCATATTGTATTATGGTATAATAGATGTAAACAGTTTCAGTATTTTCTAATTCTCCATCACCAAATCTTAGGTTACTTCATCACTAAGAAACTAAGTTAAAAGACTATTACTTAATGACACATATTCCATATACATTTGAAATAATTCAAATTATCTAATGAGTCTCGATAGTATATTTATTCACCATATTCATATTGTATTATGGTATAATAGATGTAAACAGTTTCAGTATTTTCTAATTCTCCATCACCAAATTTTAGGTTACTTCATCACTAAGAAACTAAGTTAAAAGACTATTACTTAATGACACATATTCCATATACATTTGAAATAATTCAAATTATCTAATGAGTCTCGATAGTATATTTATCCACCATATTCATATTGTATTATCTTATAATAGATGTAAACAATTTCAATATTTTTCTTCTCCTCCATCACCAAATCTTAGGTTACTTCATCACTAAGAAACTAAGTTAAAACACTTTTACTTAATGACACATATTACATATACATTTGAAATAATTCAAATTATCTAATGAGTATCGATAGTATATTTATCCACCATATTCATATTGTATTATCGTATAATAGATGTAAACAATTTCAGTATTTTCTTTCTTCTCCATCACTAAATCTTAGGTTACTTCATCACTAAGAAACTAAGTTAAAACACGTTTACTTAATGACACATATTCCATATACATTTGAAATAATTCAAATTATCTAATGAGTATCGATAGTATATTTATTCACCATATTCATATTGTATTATGGTATAATAGATGTAAACAGTTTTAGTATTTTCTTTCTTCTCCATCACCAAATCTTAGGTTACTTCATCACTAAGAAACTAAGTTAAAAGACTATTACTTAATGACACATATTCCATATACATTTAAAATAATTCAAATTATCTAATGAGTCTCGATAGTATATTTATTCACCATATTAATATTGTATTATGGTATAATAGATGTAAACAGTTTCAGTATTTTCTAATTCTCCATCACCAAATCTTAGGTTACTTCATCACTAAGAAATTAAGTTAAAAGACTATTACTTAATGACACATATTTCATATACATTTGAAATAATTCAAATTATCTAATGAGTCTCGATAGTATATTTATTCACCATATTCATATTGTATTATGGTATAAAAGATGTAAACTGTTTCAGTATTTTCTAATTCTCCATCACAAATCTTAGGTTACTTCTTGACCAAGAAACTAAGTTAAAAGACTATTAATTAATGACACATATTCCATATACTTTAGAAATAATTCAAATTATATAATGAGTCTCGATAGTATATTTATTCACCATATTCATATTGTATTATGGTATAATAGATGTAAACAATTTCAATATTTTTCTTCTTCTCCATCACCAAATTTTAGGTTACTTCATCACTAAGAAACTAAGTTAAAAGACTATTACTTAATGACACATATTCCATATACATTTGAAATAATTCAAATTATCTAATGAGTCTCGATAGTATATTTATTCACCATATTTATATTATATTATGGTATATTAGATGTAAACAGTTTCAATATTTTCTTATTCTCCATCACCAAATCTTAGGTTACTTCATCACTAAGAAACTAAGTTAAAAGACTATTACTTAATGACAAATATTCCATATACTTTTTGAAATAATTCAAATTATCTAATGAGTCTCGATAGTATATTTATCCACCATATTCATATTGTATTAAGGTATAATATATGTAAAAAGTTTCAGTATTTTCTAATTCTCCATCACCAAATCTTAGGTTACTTCATCACTAAGAAACTAAGTTAAAAGACTATTACTTAATGACACATATTCCATATACATTTGAAATAATTCAAATTATCTAATGAGTCTCGATAGTATATTTATTCACCATATTCATATGGTATTATGGTATAATAGATGTAAACAGTTTCAGTATTTTCTAATTCTCCATCACCAAATTTTTGGTTACTTCATCACTAAGAAACTAAGTTAAAAGACTATTACTTAATGACACATATTCCATATACATTTGAAATAATTCAAATTATCTAATGAGTCTAGATAGTATATTTATCCACCATATTCATATTGTATTATGGTATAATAGATGTAAACAATTTTAATATTTTTCTTCTTCTCCATCAACAAATATTAGGTTACTTCATCACTAAGAAACTAAGTTAAAAGACTTTTACTTAATGACACATAATCCATATACATTTGAAATAATTCAAATTATCTAATGAGTCTCGATAGTATATTTATTCACCATATTCATATTGTATTATAGTATAATAGATGTAAACAGTTTCAGTATTTTCTAATTCTCCATCACCAAATCTCAGGTTACTTCATCACTAAGAAACTAAGTTAAAAGACTATTACTTAATGACACATATTCCATAAACATTTGAAATAATTCAAATTATCTAATAAGTCTCGATAGTATATTTATTCACCATATTCATATTCTATTATGGTATAATTGATGTAAACAATTTCAGTATTTTCTTTCTTCTCCATCACCAAATATTAGGTTACTTCTTCACTAAGAAACTAAGTTCAAAGACTATTACTTAATGACACATATTCCATATACATTTGAAATAATTCAAATTATCTAATGAGTCTCGATATTATATTTATTCACCATATTCATATTGTATTATGGTATAATAGATGTAAACAATTTCAGTATTTTCTAATTCTCCATCACCAAATCTTAGGTTACTTCATCACTAAGAAACTAAGTTAAAAGACTATTACTTAATGACACATATTCCATATACATTTAAAAAAATAAAAATTATCTAATGAGTCTCGATAGTATATTTATCCACCATATTCATATCGTATTATGGTATAATAGATGTAAACAGTTTCAGTATTTTCTAATTCTCCATCACCAAATTTTAGGTTACTTCATCACTAAGAAACTAAGTTAAAAGACTATTACTTAATGACACATATTCCATATACATTTGAAATAATTCAAATTATCTAATGAGTCTCGATAGTATATTTATCCACCATATTCATATTGTATTATGGTATAATAGATGTAAACAGTTTCAGTATTTTCTAATTCTCCATCACCAAATTTTAGGTTACTTCATCACTAAGAAACTAAGATAAAAGACTATTACTTAATGACACATATTCCATATACATTTGAAATAATTCAAATTATCTAATGAGTCTCGATAGTATATTTATCCACCATATTCATTTTGTATTATCGTATAATAGATGTAAACAATTTCAATATTTTTCTTCTTCTCCATCACCAAATCTTAGGTTACTTCATCACTAAGATACTAAGTTAAAACACTTTTACTTAATGACACATATTCCATATACATTTGAAATAATTCAAATTATCTAATGAGTATCGATAGTATATTTGTCCACCATATTCATATTGTATTATAGTATAATAGATGTAAACAATTTCAGTATTTTCTTTCTTCTCCATCACTAAATCTTAGGTTACTTCATCACTAAGAAACTAAGTTAAAACACTTTTACTTAATGACACATATTCCATATACATTTGAAATAATTCAAATTATCTAATGAGTATCGATAGTATATTTATTCACCATATTCATATTGTATTATGGTATAATAGATGTAAACAATTTCAATATTTTTATTCTTCTCCATCACCAAATTTTAGGTTACTTCATCACTAAGAAACTAAGTTAAAAGACTATTACTTAATGACACATATTCCATATACATTTGAAATAATTAAAATTATCTAATGAGTCTCGATAGTATATTTATCCACCATATTCATATTATATTATCGTATAATAGATGTAAACAATTTCAATATTTTTCTTCTTCTCCATCACCAAATCATAGGTTACTTCATCACTAAGAAACTAAGTTAAAACACTTTTACTTAATGACACATATTCCATATACATTTGAAATAATTCAAATTATCTAATGAGTATCGATAGTATATTTATCCACCATATTCATATTGTATTATCGTATAATAGATGTAAACAATTTCAGTATTTTCTTTCTTCTCCATCACTAAATCTTACGTTACTTCATCACTAAGAAACTAAGTTAAAACACTTTTACTTAATGATACATATTCCATATACATTTGAAATAATTCAAATTATCTAATGAGTATCGATAGTATATTTATTCACCATTTTCATATTGTATTATGGTATAATAAATGTAAACAATTTCAGTATTTTCTTTCTTCTCCATCACCAAATCTTAGGTTACTTCATCACTAAGAAACTAAGGTAAAAGACTATTACTTAATGACACATATTCCATATACATTTGAAATAATTCAAATTATCTAATGAGTCTCGATAGAATATTTATTCACCATATTCATATTGTATTATGGTATAATAGATGTAAACAGTTTCAGTATTTTCTAATTCTCCATCACCAAATTTTAGGTTACTTCATCACTAAGAAACTAAGTTAAAAGACTATTACTTAATGACACAAATTCCATATACATTTGAAATAATTCAAATTATCTAATGAGTCTCGATAGTATATTTATCCACCATATTCATATTGTATTATCGTATAAAAGATGTAAACAATTTCAATATTTTTCTTCTTCTCCATCACCAAATCTTAGGTTACTTCATCACTAAGAAACTAAGTTAAAAGACTATTACTTAATGACACATATTCCATATACATTTGAAATAATTCAAATTATCTAATGAGTATCGATAGTATATTTATCCACCATATTCATATTGTATTATGGTATAATAGATGTAAACAGTTTCAGTATTTTCTAATTCTCCATCACCAAATTTTAGGTTACTTCATCACTAAGAAACAAAGTTAAAAGACTATTACTTAATGACACATATTCCATATACATTTGAAATAATTCAAATTATCTAATGAGTCTCAATAGTATATTTATCCACCATATTCATATTGTATTATCGTAAAATAGATGTAAACAATTTCAATATTTTTCTTCTTCTCCATCACCAAATCTTAGGTTACTTCATCACTAAGAAACTAAGTTAAAACACTTTTACTTAATGACACATATTCCATATACATTTGAAATAATTCAAATTATCTAATGAGTATCGATAGTATATTTATCCACCATATTCATATTGTATTATCGTATAATAGATGTAAACAATTTCAGTATTTTCTTTCTTCTCCATCACTAAATCTTAGGTTACTTCATCACTAAGAAACTAAGTTAAAACACTTTTACTTAATGACACATATTCCATATACATTTGAAATAATTCAAATTATCTAATGAGTATCGATAGTATATTTATTCACCATATTCATATTGTATTATGGTATAATAGATGTAAACAGTTTTAGTATTTTCATTCTTCTCCATCACCAAATCTTATGTTACTTCATCACTAAGAAACTAAGTTAAAAGACTATTACTTAATGACACATATTCCATATACATTTGAAATAATTCAAATTATCTAATGAGTCTCGATAGTATATTTATTCACCATATTCATATTGTATTATGGTATAATAGATGTAAACAGTTTCAGTATTTTCTAATTCTCCATCACCAAATCTTAGGTTACTTCATCACTAAGAAACTAAGTTAAAACACTTTTACTTAATGACACATATTCCATATACATTTGAAATAATTCAAATTATCTAATGAGTATCGATAGTATATTTATTCACCATATTCATATTCTATTATGGTATAATAAATGTAAACAATTTCAGTATTTTCTTTCTTCTCCATCACCAAATCTTAGGTTACTTCATCACTAAGAAACTAAGTTAAAAGACTATTACTTAATGACACATATTCCATATACATTTGAAATAATTCAAATTATCTAATGAGTCTCGATAGTATATTTATTCACCATATTCATATTGTATTATGGTATAATAGATGTAAACAGTTTCAGTATTTTCTAATTCTCCATCACCAAATCTTAGGTTACTTCATCACTAAGAAACTAAGTTAAAACACTTTTACTTAATGACACATATTCCATATACATTTGAAATAATTCAAATTATCTAATGAGTATCGATAGTATATTTACTCACCATATTCATATTCTATTATGGTATAATAAATGTAAACAATTTCAGTATTTTCTTTCTTCTCCATCACCAAATCTTAGGTTACTTCATCACTAAGAAACTAAGTTAAAAGACTATTACTTAATGACACATATTCCATATACATTTGAAATAATTCAAATTATCTAATGAGTCTCGATAGTATATTTATTCACCATATTCATATTGTATTATGGTATAATAGATGTAAACAGTTTCAGAATTTTCTAATTCTCCATAACCAAATCTTAGGTTACTTCATCACTAAGAAACTAAGTTAAAAGACTATTACTTAATGACAGATATTCCATATACATTTGAAATAATTCAAATTATCTAATGAGTCTCGATAGTATATTTATTCACCATATTCATATTGTATTATGGTATAATAGATGTAAACAGTTTCAGTATTTTCTAATTCTCCATCACCAAATTTTAGGTTACTTCATAACTAAGAAACTAAGTTAAAAGACTATTACTTAATGACACATATTCCATATACATTTGAAATAATTCAAATTATCTAATGAGTCTCGATAGTATATTTATCCACCATATTCATATTGTATTATCGTATAATAGATGTAAACAATTTCAATATTTTTCTTTCTTCCATCACCAAATCTTAGGTTACTTCATCACTAAGAAACTAAGTTAAAACACTTTTACTTAATGACACATATTCCATATACATTTGAAATAATTCAAATTATCTAATGAGTATCGATAGTATATTTATCCACCATATTCATATTGTATTATCGTATAATAGATGTAAACAATTTCAGTATTTTCTTTCTTCTCCATCACTAAATCTTAGGTTACTTCATCACTAAGAAACTAAGTTAAAACACTTTTACTTAATGACACATATTCCATATACATTTGAAATAATTCAAATTATCTAATGAGTATCGATAGTATATTTATTCACCATATTCATATTGTATTATGGTATAATAGATGTAAACAGTTTCAGTATTTTCTTTCTTCTCCATCACCAAATCTTAGGTTACTTCATCACTAAGAAACTAAGTTAAAAGACTATTACTTAATGACACATATTCCATATACATTTGAAATAATTCAAATTATCTAATGAGTCTCGATAGTATATTTATTCACCATATTCATATTGTATTATGGTATAATAGATGTAAACAGTTTCAGTATTTTCTAATTCTCCATCACCAAATCTTAGGTTACTTCATCACTAAGAAACTAAGTTAAAAGACTATTACTTAATGACACATATTCCATATACATTTGAAATAATTCAAATTATCTAATGAGTCTCGATAGTATATTTATTCACCATATTCATATTGTATTATGGTATAATAGATGTAAACAGTTTCAGTATTTTCTAATTCTCCATCACCAAATTTTAGGTTACTTCATCACTAAGAAACTAAGTTAAAAGACTATTACTTAATGACACATATTCCATATACATTTGAAATAATTCAAATTATCTAATGAGTCTCGATAGTATATTTATCCACCATATTCATATTGTATTATCTTATAATAGATGTAAACAATTTCAATATTTTTCTTCTCCTCCATCACCAAATCTTAGGTTACTTCATCACTAAGAAACTAAGTTAAAACACTTTTACTTAATGACACATATTACATATACATTTGAAATAATTCAAATTATCTAATGAGTATCGATAGTATATTTATCCACCATATTCATATTGTATTATCGTATAATAGATGTAAACAATTTCAGTATTTTCTTTCTTCTCCATCACTAAATCTTAGGTTACTTCATCACTAAGAAACTAAGTTAAAACACGTTTACTTAATGACACATATTCCATATACATTTGAAATAATTCAAATTATCTAATGAGTATCGATAGTATATTTATTCACCATATTCATATTGTATTATGGTATAATAGATGTAAACAGTTTTAGTATTTTCTTTCTTCTCCATCACCAAATCTTAGGTTACTTCATCACTAAGAAACTAAGTTAAAAGACTATTACTTAATGACACATATTCCATATACATTTAAAATAATTCAAATTATCTAATGAGTCTCGATAGTATATTTATTCACCATATTAATATTGTATTATGGTATAATAGATGTAAACAGTTTCAGTATTTTCTAATTCTCCATCACCAAATCTTAGGTTACTTCATCACTAAGAAACTAAGTTAAAAGACTATTACTTAATGACACATATTCCATATACATTTGAAATAATTCAGATTATCTAATGAGTCTCGATAGTATATTTATTCACCATATTCATATTGTATTATGGTATAATAGATGTAAACAGTTTCAGTATTTTCTAATTCTCCATCACCAAATTTTAGGTTACTTCATCACTAAGAAACTAAGTTAAAAGACTATTACTTAATGACACATAATCTATATACAGTTGAAATAATTCAAATTATCTAATGAGTATCGATAGTATATTTATCCACCATATTCATATTGTATTATCGTATAATAGATGTAAACAATTTCAGTATTTTCTTTCTTCTCCATCACTAAATCTTAGGTTACTTCATCACTAAGAAACTAAGTTAAAACACGTTTACTTAATGACACATATTCCATATACATTTGAAATAATTCAAATTATCTAATGAGTATCGATAGTATATTTATTCACCATATTCATATTCTATTATGGTATAATAAATGTAAACAATTTCAGTATTTTCTTTCTTCTCCATCACCAAATCTTAGGTTACTTCATCACTAAGAAACTAAGTTAAAAGACTATTACTTAATGACACATATTCCATATACATTTGAAATAATTCAAATTATCTAATGAGTCTCGATAGTATATTTATTCACCATATTCATATTGTATTATGGTATAATAGATGTAAACAGTTTCAGTATTTTCTAATTCTCCATAACCAAATCTTAGGTTACTTCATCACTAAGAAACTAAGTTAAAAGACTATTACTTAATGACACATATTCCATATACATTTGAAATAATTCAAATTATCTAATGAGTCTCGATAGTATATTTATTCACCATATTCATATTGTATTATGGTATAATAGATGTAAACAGTTTCAGTATTTTCTAATTCTCCATCACCAAATTTTAGGTTACTTCATAACTAAGAAACTAAGTTAAAAGACTATTACTTAATGACACATATTCCATATACATTTGAAATAATTCAAATTATCTAATGAGTCTCGATAGTATATTTATCCACCATATTCATATTGTATTATCGTATAATAGATGTAAACAATTTCAATATTTTTCTTTCTTCCATCACCAAATCATAGGTTACTTCATCACTAAGAAACTAAGTTAAAACACTTTTACTTAATGACACATATTCCATATACATTTGAAATAATTCAAATTATGTAATGAGTATCGATAGTATATTTATCCACCATATTCATATTGTATTATCGTATAATAGATATAAACAATTTCAGTATTTTCTTTCTTCTCCATCACTAAATCTTAGGTTACTTCATCACTAAGAAACTAAGTTAAAACACTTTTACATAATGACACATATTCCATATACATTTGAAATAATTCAAATTATCTAATGAGTATCGATATTATATTTATTCACCATATTCATATTGTATTATGGTATAATAGATGTAAACAGTTTCAGTATTTTCTTTCTTCTCCATCACCAAATCTTAGGTTACTTCATCACTAAGAAACTAAGTTAAAAGACTATTACTTAATGACACATATTCCATATACATTTGAAATAATTCAAATTATCTAATGAGTCTCGATAGTATATTTATTCACCATATTCATATTGTATTATGGTATAAAAGATGTAAACAGTTTCAGTATTTTCTAATTCTCCATCACCAAATCTTAGGTTACTTCATCACTAAGAAACTAAGTTAAAAGACTATTACTTAATGACACATATTCCATATACATTTGAAATAATTCAAATTATCTAATGAGTCTCGATAATATATTTATTCACCATATTCATATTGTATTATGGTATAATAGATGTAAACAGTTTCAGTATTTTCTAATTCTCCATCACCAAATTTTAGGTTACTTCATCACTAAGAAACTAAGTTAAAAGACTATTACTTAATGACACATATTCCATATACATTTGAAATAATTCAAATTATCTAATGAGTCTCGATAGTATATTTATCCACCATATTCATATTGTATTATCGTATAATAGATGTAAACAATTTCAATATTTTTCTTCTTCTCCATCACCAAATCTTAGGTTACTTCATCACTAAGAAACTAAGTTAAAACACTTTTACTTAATGACACATATTCCATATACATTTGAAATAATTCAAATTATCTAATGAGTATCGATAGTATATTTATCCACCATATTCATATTGTATTATCGTATAATAGATGTAAACAATTTCAGTATTTTCTTTCTTCTCCATCACTAAATCTTAGGTTACTTCATCACTAAGAAACTAAGTTAAAACACTTTTACTTAATGACACATATTCCATATACATTTGAAATAATTCAAATTATCTAATGAGTATCGATAGTATATTTATTCACCATATTCATATTGTATTATGGTATAATAGATGTAAACAGTTTCAGTATTTTCTTTCTTCTCCATCACCAAATCTTAGGTTACTTCATCACTAAGAAACTAAGTTAAAAGACTATTACTTAATGACACATATTCCATATACATTTGAAATAATTCAAATTATCTAATGAGTCTCGATAGTATATTTATTCACCATATTCATATTGTATTGTGGTATAATAGATGTAAACAGTTTCAGTATTTTCTAATTCTCCATCACCAAATCTTAGGTTACTTCATCACTAAGAAACTAAGTTAAAAGACTATTACTTAATGACACATATTCCATATACATTTGAAATAATTCAAATTATCTAATGAGTCTCGATAGTATATTTATTCACCATATTCATATTGTATTATGGTATAATAGATGTAAACAGTTTCAGTATTTTCTAATTCTCCATCACCAAATTTTAGGTTACTTCATCACTAAGAAACTAAGTTAAAAGACTATTACTTAATGACACATAATCTATATACAGTTGAAATAATTCAAATTATCTAATGAGTCTCGAAAGTATATTTATCCACCATATTCATATTGTATTATCGTATAATAGATGTAAACAATTTCAATATTTTTCTTCTTCTCCATCACCAAATCTTAGGTTACTTCATCACTAAGAAACTAAGTTAAAACACTTTTACTTAATGACACATATTCCATATACATTTGAAATAATTCAAATTATCTAATGAGTATCGATAGTATATTTATCCACCCTATTCATATTGTATTATCGTATAATAGATGTAAACAATTTCAGTATTTTCTTTCTTCTCCATCACCAAATCTTAGGTTACTTCATCACAAAGAAACTAAGTTAAAAGACTATTACTTAATGACACATATTCCATATACATTTGGAATAATTCAAATTATCTAATGAGTCTCGATAGTATATTTATTCACCATATTCATATTGTATTATGGTATAATAGATGTAAACAGTTTCAGTATTTTCTAATTCTCCATCACCAAATCTTAGGTTACTTCATCACTAAGAAACTAAGTTAAAAGACTATTACTTAATGACACATATTCCATATACATTTGAAATAATTCAAATTATCTAATGAGTCTCGATAGTATATTTATTCACCATATTCTTATTGTATTATGGTATAATAGATGTAAACAGTTTCAGTATTTTCTAATTCTCCATCACCAAATTTTAGGTTACTTCATCACTAAGAAACAAAGTTAAAAGACTATTACTTAATGACACATATTCCATATACATTTGAAATAATTCAAATTATCTAATGAGTCTCGATAGTATATTTATCAACCATATTCATATTGTATTATCGTATAATAGATGTAAACAATTTCAATATTTTTCTTCTTCTCTATCACCAAATCTTAGGTTACTTCATCACTAAGAAACTAAGTTAAAAAACTTTTACTTAATGACACATATTCCATATACATTTGAAATAATTTAAATTATCTAATGAGTATCCATAGTATATTTATCCACCATATTCATATTGTATTATCGTATAATAGATGTAAACAATTTAAGTATTTTATTTCTTCTCCATCACTAAATCTTAGGTTACTTCATCACTAAGAAACTAAGTTAAAACACTTTTACTTAATGACACATATTCCATATACATTTGAAATAATTCAAATTATCTAATGAGTATCGATAGTATATTTATTCACCATATTCATATTGTATTATGGTATAATAGATGTAAACAGTTTCAATATTTTCTTTCTTCTCCATCACCAAATCTTAGGTTACTTCATCACTAAGAAACTAAGTTAAAAGACTATTACTTAATGACACATATTCCATATACATTTGAAATAATTCAAATTATCTAATGAGTCTCCATAGTATATTTATTCACCATATTCATATTATATTATGGTATAATAGATGTAAACATTTTCAGTATTTTCTAATTCTCCATCACCAAATCTTAGGTTACTTCATCACTAAGAAACTAAGTTAAAAGACTATTACTTAATGACACATATTCCATATAAATTTGAAATAATTCAAATTATCTAATGAGTCTCGATAGTATATTTATTCACCATATTCATATTGTATTATGGTATAATAGATGTAAGCAGTTTCAGTATTTTCTAATTCTCCATCACCAAATTTTAGGTTACTTCATCACTAAGAAACAAAGTTAAAAGACTATTACTTAATGACACATATTCCATATACATTTGAAATAATTAAAAATATCTAATGAGTCTCGATAGTATATTTATCCACCATATTCATATTGTATTATCGTATAATAGAAGTAAACAATTTCAATATTTTTCTTCTTCTCCATCACCAAATCTTAGGTTACTTCATCACTAAGAAACTAAGTTAAAACACTTTTACTTAATGACAAATATTCCATATACATTTGAAATAATTCAAATTATCTAATGAGTATCGATAGTATATTTATCCACCATATTCATATTGTATTATCGTATAATAGATGTAAACAATTTCAGTATTTTCTTTCTTCTCCATCACTAAATCTTAGGTTACTTCATCACTAAGAAACTAAGTTAAAACACTTTTACTTAATGACACATATTCCATATACATTTGAAATAATTCAAATTATCTAATGAGTCTCGATAGTATATTTATTCACCATATTCATATTGTATTATGGTATAATAGATGTAAACAGTTTCAGTATTTTCTTTCTTCTCCATCACCAAATCTTAGGTTACTTCATCACTAAGAAACTAAGTTAAAAGACTATTACTTAATGACACATATTCCATATACATTTGAAATAATTCAAATTATCTAATGAGTCTCGATAGTATATTTATTCACCATATTCATATTGTATTATGGTATAATAGATCTAAACAGTTTCAGTATTTTCTAATTCTCCATCACCAAATCTTAGGTTACTTCATCACTAAGAAACTAAGTTAAAAGACTATTACTTAATGACACATATTCCATATACATTTGAAATAATTGAAATTATCTAATGAGTCTCGATAATATATTTATTCACCATATTCATATTGTATTATGGTATAATAGATGTAAACAGTTTCAGTATTTTCTAATTCTCCATCACCAAATCTTATGTTACTTCATCACTAAGAAACTAAGTTAAAAGACTATTACTTAATGACACATATTCCATATACATTTGAAATAATTCAAATTATCTAATGAGTCTCGATAGTATATATATTCACCATATTCATATTGTATTATGGTATAATAGATGTAAACAGTTTCAGTATTTTCTAATTCTCCATCACCAAATTTTAGGTTACTTCATCACTAAGAAACAAAGTTAAAAGACTATTACTTAATGACACATATTCCATATACATTTGAAATAATTCAAAATATCTAATGAGTCTCGATAGTATATTTATCCACCATATTCATATTGTATTATCGTATAATAGAAGTAAACAATTTCAATATTTTTCTTCTTCTCCATCACCAAATGTTAGGTTACTTCATCACTAAGAAACTAAGTTAAAACACTTTTACTTAATGACAAATATTCCATATACATTTGAAATAATTCAAATTATCTAATGAGTATCGATAGTATATTTATCCACCATATTCATATTGTATTATCGTATAATAGATGTAAACAATTTCAGTATTTTCTTTCTTCTCCATCACTAAATCTTAGGTTACTTCATCACTAAGAAACTAAGTTAAAACACTTTTACTTAATGACACATAATCCATATACATTTGAAATAATTCAAATTATCTAATGAGTCTCGATAGTATATTTATTCACCATATTCATATTGTATTATGGTATAATAGATGTAAACAGTTTCAGTATTTTGTTTCTTCTCCATCACCAAATCTTAGGTTACTTCATTACTAAGAAACTAAGTTAAAACACTTTTACTTAATTACACATATTCCATATACATTTGAAATTATTCAAATTATCTAATGAGTATCGATAGTATATTTATTCACCATAATTGTATTATGGTATAATAGATGTAAACAGTTTCAGTATTTTCTAATTCTCCATCACCAAATCTTAGGTTACTTCATCACTAAGAAACTAAGTTAAAAGACTATTACTTAATGACACATATTCCATATACATTTGAAATAATTCAAATTATCTAATGAGTCTCGATAGTATATTTATTCACCATATTCATATTGTATTATGGTATAATAGATGTAAACAGTTTCAGTATTTTCTAATTCTCCATCACCAAATCTTAGGTTACTTCATCACTAAGAAACTAAGTTAAAAGACTATTACTTAATGACACATATTCCATATAAATTTGAAATAATTCAAATTATCTAATGAGTCTCGATAGTATATTTATTCACCATATTCATATTGTATTATGGTATAATAGATGTAAGCAGTTTCAGTATTTTCTAATTCTCCATCACCAAATTTTAGGTTACTTCATCACTAAGAAACAAAGTTAAAAGACTATTACTTAATGACACATATTCCATATACATTTGAAATAATTCAAAATATCTAATGAGTCTCGATAGTATATTTATCCACCATATTCATATTGTATTATCGTATAATAGAAGTAAACAATTTCAATATTTATCTTCTTCTCCATCACCAAATCTTAGGTTACTTCATCACTAAGAAACTAAGTTAAAACACTTTTACTTAATGACAAATATTCCATATACATTTGAAATAATTCAAATTATCTAATGAGTATCGATAGTATATTTATCCACCATATTCATATTGTATTATCGTATAATAGATGTAAACAATTTCAGTATTTTCTTTCTTCTCCATCACTAAATCCTAGGTTACTTCATCACTAAGAAACTAAGTTAAAACACTTTTACTTAATGACACATATTCCATATACATTTGAAATAATTCAAATTATCTAATGAGTCTCGATAGTATATTTATTCACCATATTCATATTGTATTATGGTATAATAGATGTAAACAGTTTCAGTATTTTCTTTCTTCTCCATCACCAAATCTTAGGTTACTTCATCACTAAGAAACTAAGTTAAAAGACTATTACTTAATGACACATATTCCATATACATTTGAAATAATTCAAATTATCTAATGAGTCTCGATAGTATATTTATTCACCATATTCATATTGTATTATGGTATAATAGATCTAAACAGTTTCAGTATTTTCTAATTCTCCATCACCAAATCTTAGGTTACTTCATCACTAAGAAACTAAGTTAAAAGACTATTACTTAATGACACATATTCCATATACATTTGAAATAATTCAAATTATCTAATGAGTCTCGATAGTATATTTATTCACCATATTCATATTGTATTATGGTATAATAGATGTAAACAGTTTCAGTATTTTCTAATTCTCCATCACCAAATCTTATGTTACTTCATCACTAAGAAACTAAGTTAAAAGACTATTACTTAATGACACATATTCCATATACATTTGAAATAATTCAAATTATCTAATGAGTCTCGATAGTATATATATTCACCATATTCATATTGTATTATGGTATAATAGATGTAAACAGTTTCAATATTTTCTAATTCTCCATCACCAAATTTTAGGTTACTTCATCACTAAGAAACAAAGTTAAAAGACTATTACTTAATGACACATATTCCATATACATTTGAAATAATTCAAAATATCTAATGAGTCTCGATAGTATATTTATCCACCATATTCATATTGTATTATCGTATAATAGAAGTAAACAATTTCAATATTTTTCTTCTTCTCCATCACCAAATCTTAGGTTACTTCATCACTAAGAAACTAAGTTAAAACACTTTTACTTAATGACAAATATTCCATATACATTTGAAATAATTCAAATTATCTAATGAGTATCGATAGTATATTTATCCACCATATTCATATTGTATTATCGTATAATAGATGTAAACAATTTCAGTATTTTCTTTCTTCTCCATCACTAAATCTTAGGTTACTTCATCACTAAGAAACTAAGTTAAAACACTTTTACTTAATGACACATATTCCATATACATTTGAAATAATTCAAATTATTTAATGAGTCTCGATAGTATATTTATTCACCATATTCATATTGTATTATGGTATAATAGATGTAAACAGTTTCAGTATTTTCTTTCTTCTCCATCACCAAATCTTAGGTTACTTCATCACTAAGAAACTAAGTTAAAACACTTTTACTTAATGACACATATTCCATATACATTTGAAATAATTCAAATTATCTAATGAGTATCGATAGTATATTTATTCACCATAATTGTATTATGGTATAATAGATGTAAACAGTTTCAGTATTTTCTAATTCTCCATCACCAAATCTTATGTTACTTCATCACTAAGAAACTAAGTTAAAAGACTATTACTTAATGACACATATTCCATATACATTTGAAATAATTCAAATTATCTAATGAGTATCGATAGTATATTTATTCACCATATTCATATTGTATTATGGTATAATAGATGTAAACAGTTTCAGTATTTTCTTTCTTCTCCATCACCAAATCTTAGGTTACTTCATCACTAAGAAACTAAGTTAAAAGACTATTACTTAATGACACATATTCCATATACATTTGAAATAATTCAAAATATCTAATGAGTCTCGATAGTATATTTATCCACCATATTCATATTGTATTATCGTATAATAGAAGTAAACAATTTCAATATTTTTCTTCTTCTCCATCACCAAATCTTAGGTTACTTCATCACTAAGAAACTAAGTTAAAACACTTTTACTTAATGACAAATATTCCATATACATTTGAAATAATTCAAATTATCTAATGAGTATCGATAGTATATTTATCCACCATATTCATATTGTATTATCGTATAATAGATGTAAACAATTTCAGTATTTTCTTTCTTCTCCATCACTAAATCTTAGGTTACTTCATCACTAAGAAACTAAGTTAAAACACTTTTACTTAATGACACATATTCCATATACATTTGAAATAATTCAAATTATCTAATGAGTCTCGATAGTATATTTATTCACCATATTCATATTGTATTATGGTATAATAGATGTAAACAGTTTCAGTATTTTCTTTCTTCTCCATCACCAAATCTTAGGTTACTTCATCACTAAGAAACTAAGTTAAAACACTTTTACTTAATGACACATATTCCATATACATTTGAAATAATTCAAATTATCTAATGAGTATCGATAGTATATTTATTCACCATAATTGTATTATGGTATAATAGATGTAAACAGTTTCAGTATTTTCTAATTCTCCATCACCAAATCTTAGGTTACTTCATCACTAAGAAACTAAGTTAAAAGACTATTACTTAATGACACATATTCCATATACATTTGAAATAATTCAAATTATCTAATGAGTCTCGATAGTATATTTATTCACCATATTCATATTGTATTATGGTATAATAGATGTAAACAGTTTCAGTATTTTCTAATTCTCCATCACCAAATCTTATGTTACTTCATCACTAAGAAACTAAGTTAAAAGACTATTACTTAATGACACATATTCCATATACATTTGAAATAATTCAAATTATCTAATGAGTCTCGATAGTATATATATTCACCATATTCATATTGTATTATGGTATAATAGATGTAAACAGTTTCAGTATTTTCTAATTCTCCATCACCAAATTTTAGGTTACTTCATCACTAAGAAACAACGTTAAAAGACTATTACTTAATGACACATATTCCATATACATTTGAAATAATTCAAAATATCTAATGAGTCTCGATAGTATATTTATCCACCATATTCATATTGTATTATCGTATAATAGTTGTAAACAATTTCAATATTTTTCTTCTTCTCCATCACCAAATTTTAGGTTACTTCATCACTAAGAAACTAAGTTAAAAGACTATTACTTAATGACACATATTCCATATACATTTGAAATAATTCAAATTATCTAATGAGTCTCAATAGTATATTTATTCACCATATTCATATTGTATTATGGTATAATAGATGTAAACAGTTTCAGTATTTTTTAATTCTCCATCACCAAATTTTAGGTTACTTCATCACTAAGAAACTAAGTTAAAAGAGTATTACTTAATGACACATATTCCATATACATTTGAAATAATTCAAATTATCTAATGAGTCTCGATAGTATATTTATTCACCATATTCATATTGTATTATCGTATAATAGATGTAAACAATTTCAATATTTTTCTTCTTCTCCATCACCAAATCTTAGGTTACTTCATCACTAAAAAACAAAGTTAAAACACTTTTACTTAATGACACATATTCCATATACATTTGAAATAATTCAAATTATCTAATGAGTATTGATAGTATATTTATCCACCATATTCATATTGTATTATCGTATAATAGATGTAAACAATTTCAGTATTTTCTTTCTTGTCCATCAATAAATCTTAGGTTACTTCATCACTAAGAAACTAAGTTAAAACACTTTTACTTAATGACACATATTCCATATACATTTGAAATAATTCAAATTATCTAATGAGTATCGATAGTATATTTATTCACCATATTCATATTGTATTATGGTATATTAGATGTAAACAGTTTCAGTATTTTCTTTCTTCTCCATCACCAAATCTTAGGTTACTTCATCACTAAGAAACTAAGTTAAAAGACTATTACTTAATGACACATATTCCATATACATTTGAAATAATTCAAATTATCTAATGAGTCTCAATTGTATATTTATTCACCATATTCATATTGTATTATGGTATAATAGATGTAAACAATTTCAGTATTTTCTAATTCTCCATCACCAAATCTTAGGTTACTTCATCACTAAGAAACTAAGTTAAAGACTATTACTTAATGACACATATTCCATATACATTTGAAATAATTCAAATTATCTAATGAGTCTCGATTGTATATTTATTCACCATATTCATATTGTATTATGGTCTAATAGATGTAAACAGTTTCAGTATTTTCTAATTCTCCATCACCAAATCTTAGGTTACTTCATCACTAAGAAACTAAGTTAAAAGACTATTACTTAATGACACATATTCCATATACATTTGAAATAATTCAAATTATCTAATGAGTCTCGATAGTATATTTATTCACCATATTCATATTGTATTATGGTATAATAGATGTAAACAGTTTCAGTATTTCCTAATTCTCCATCACCAAATCTTAGGTTACTTCATAACTAAGAAACTAAGTTAAAAGACTATTACTTAATGACACATATTCCATATACATTTGAAATAATTCAAATTATCTAATGAGTCTCGATAGTATATTTATCCACCATATTCATATTTTATTATCGTATAATAGATGTAAACAATTTCAATATTTTTCTTCTTCTCCAACACCAAATCTTAGGTTACTTCATCACTAAAAACAAAGTTAAAACACTTTTACTTAATGACACATATTCCATATACATTTGAAATAATTCAAATTATCTAATGAGTATCGATAGTATATTTATCCACCATATTCATATTGTATTATCGTATTATAGATGTAAACAATTTCAGTATTTTCTTTCTTCTCCATCACTAAATCTTAGGTTACTTCATCACTAAGAAACTAAGTTAAAAACACGTTTACTTAATGACAAAATATTCCATATACATTTGAAATAATTCAAATTATCTAATGAGTATCGATAGTATATTTATTCACCATATTCATATTGTATTATGGTATAATAGATGTAAACAGTTTCAGTATTTTCTTTCTTCTCCATCACCAAATCTTAGGTTACTTCATCACTAAGAAACTAAGTTAAAAGACTATTACTTAATGACACATATTCCATATACATTTGAAATAATTCAAATTATCTAATGAGTCTCGATAGTATATTTATCCACCATATTCATATTGTATTATCGTATAATAGATGTAAACAATTTCAGTATTTTCTTTCTTCTCCATCACTAAATCTTAGGTTACTTCTTCACTAAGAAACTAAGTTAAAACACGTTTACTTAATGACACATATTCCATATACATTTGAAATAATTCAAATTATCTAATGAGTATCGATAGTATATTTATTCACCATATTCATATTGTATTATGGTATAATAGATGTAAACAGTTTCAGTATTTTCTTTCTTCTCCATCACCAAATCTTAGGTTACTTCATCACTAAGAAACTAAGTTAAAAGACTATTACTTAATGACACATATTCCATATACATTTGAAATAATTCAAATTATCTAATGAGTCTCGATAGTATATTTATTCACCATATTCATATTGTATTATGGTATAATAGATGTAAACAGTTTCAGTATTTTCTAATTCTCCATCACCAAATCTTAGGTTACTTCATCACTAAGAAACTAAGTTAAAGACTATTACTTAATGACACATATTCCATATACATTTTGAAATAATTCAAATTATCTAATGAGTCTCGATAGTATATTTATCCACCATATTCATATTGTATTATCGTATAATAGATGTAAATAATTTCAATATTTTTCTTCTTCTCCATCACCAAATCTTAGGTTACTTCATCACTAAGAAACTAAGTTAAAACACTTTTACTTAATGACACATATTCCATATACATTTGAAATAATTCAAATTATCTAATGAGTATCGATAGTATATTTATCCACCATATTCATATTGTATTATCATATAATAGATGTAAACAATTTCAGTGTTTTCTTTCTTCTCCATCACTAAATCTTAGGTTACTTCATCACTAAGAAACTAAGTTAAAACACTTTTACTTAATGACACATATTCCATATACATTTGAAATAATTCAAATATCAAATGAGTCTCGATAGTATATTTATTCACCATATTTATATTGTATTATGGTATAATAGATATAAACAGTTTCAGTATTTTCTAATTCTCCATCACCAAATCTTAGGTTACTTCATCACTAAGAAACTAAGTTAAAAGACTATTACTTAATGACACATATTCCATAAACATTTGAAATAATTCAAATTATCTAATGAGTCTCGATAGTATATTTATTCACCATATTCATATTATATTATGGTATAATAGATGTAAACAGTTCTGTATTTTCTAATTCTCCTTCACCAACTTTAAGGTTACTTCATCACTAAGAAACCAAGATAAAAGACTATTACTTAATGACACATATTCCATATACATTTGAAATAATTCAAATTATCTAATGAGTATCGATAGTATATTTATTCACCATATTCATATTGTATTATTGGTATAATAGATGTAAACAGTTTCAGTATTTTCTTTCTTCTCCATCACCAAATCTTAGGTTACTTCATCACTAAGAAACTAAGTTAAAAGACTATTACTTAATGACACATATTCCATATACATTTGAAATAATTCAAATTATCTATGAGTCTCGATAGTATATTTATTCACCATATTCATATTGTATTATGGTATAATAGATGTAAACAGTTTTAGTATTTTCTAATTCTCCATCACCAAATCTTAGGTTACTTCATCACTAAGAAACTAAGTTAAAAGACTATTACTTAATGACACATATTCCATATACATTTGAAATAATTCAAATTATCTAATGAGTCTCGATAGTATATTTATAACCATATTCATATTGTATTATGGTATAATAGATCTAAAC
Source organism: Vicia faba (assembly GCA_948472305.1). Lineage (NCBI taxonomy): Eukaryota > Viridiplantae > Streptophyta > Magnoliopsida > Fabales > Fabaceae > Vicia > Vicia faba. The sequence continues at coordinate 6,338 of CATIWC010003535.1, read as the reverse complement.
AGTTTCAATATTTTTCTTCTTCTCCATCACCAAATTTTAGGTTACTTCATCACTAAGAAACTAAGTTAAAAGACTATTACTTAATGACACATATTCCATATACATTTGAAATAATTCAAATTATCTAATGAGTCTCGATAGTATATTTATTCACAATATTCATATTGTATTATGGTATAATAGATGTAAACAGTTTCAGTATTTTCTAATTCTCCATCACCAAATTTTAGGTTACTTCATCACTAAGAAACAACGTTAAAAGACTATTACTTAATGACACATATTCCATATACATTTGAAATAATTCAAATTATCTAATGAGTCTCGATTGTATATTTATACACCATATTCATATTGTATTATGGTATAATAGATGTAAACAGTTTCAGTATTTTCTAATTCTCCATCACCAAATCTTAGGTTACTTCATCACTAAGAAACTAAGTTAAAAGACTATTACTTAATGACACATATTCCATATACATTTGAAAAAATTCAAATTATCTAATGAGTGTCGATAGTATATTTATTCACCATATTCCATATTGTATTATGGTATAATAGATGTAAACAGTTTCAGTATTTTCTAATTCTCCATCACCAAATTTTAGGTTACTTCATCACTAAGAAACAAAGTTAAAAGACTATTACTTAATGGCACATATTCCATATACATTTGAAATAATTCAAAATATCTAATGAGTCTCGATAGTATATTTATCCACATATTCATATTGTATTAACGTATAATAGATGTAAAAATTTTTAATATTTTTCTTCTTCTCCATCACCAAATCTTAGGTTACTTCATCACTAAGAAACTAAGTTAAAACACTTTTACTTAATGACAAATATTCCATATACATTTGAAATAATTCAAATTATCTAATGAGTATCGATAGTATATTTATCCACCATATTCATATTGTATTAATCGTATAATAGATGTAAACAATAACAATTTCAGTATTTTCTTTCTTCTATATCACTAAATCTTAGGTTACTTCATCACTAAGAAAATAAGTTAAAACACTTTTACTTAATGACACATATTCCATATGCATTTGAAATAATTCAAATTATCTAATGAGTATCGATAGTATATTTATTCACCATATTCATATTGTATTATGGTATAATAGATGTAAACAGTTTCAGTATTTTCTTTCTTCTCCATCACCAAATCTTAAGTTACTTCATCACTAAGAAACTAAGTTAAAAGACTATTACTTAATGACACATATTCCATATACATTTGAAATAATTCAAATTATCTAATGAGTCTCGATAGTATATTTATTAACCATATTCATATTGTATTATGGTATAATAGATGTAAACAGTTTCAGTATTTTCTAATTCTCCATCACCAAATCTTAGGTTACTTCATCACTAAGAAACTAAGTTAAAAGACTATTACTTAATGACACATATTCCATATACATTTGAAATAATTCAAATTATCTAATGAGTCCTGATAGTATATTTATCCACACTATTCATATTGTATTATCTTATAATAGATGTAAACAATTTCAATATTTTTCTTCTTCTCCATCACCAAATCTTAGGTTACTTCATCACTAAGAAACTAAGTTAAAACACTATTACTTAATGACACATATTCCATATACATTTGAAATAATTCAAATTATCTAATGAGTATCGATAGTATATTTATCCACCATATTCATATTGTATTATCGTATAATAGATGTAAACAGTTTCAGTATTTTCTAATTCTCCATCACTAAATCTTAGGTTACTTCTTCACTAAGAAACTGAGTTAAAAGACTATTACTTATGACACATATTCCATATACATTTGAATAATTCAAATTATCTAATGAGTCTCGATAGTATATTTATCCACCCTATTCATATTGTATTATCATATAATAGATGTAAACAATTTCAATATTTTTCTTCTTCTCCATCACAAATCTTAGGTTACTTCATCACTAAGAAACTAAGTTAAAACACTTTTACTTAATGACACATATTCCATATACATTTGAAATAATTCAAATTATCTAATGAGTATCGATAGTATATTTATCCACCATATTTATATTGTATTATCGTATAATAGATGTAAACAATTTCAGTATTTTCTTTCTTCTCCATCACTAAATCTTAGGTTACTTCATCACTAAGAACCTAAGTTAAAACACTTTTACTTAATGACACATATTCCATATACATTTGAAATAATTCAAATTATCTAATGAGTCTCGATAGTATATTTATTCACCATATTCATATTGTATTATGGTATAATAGATGTAAACAGTTTCAGTATTTTCTAATTCTCCATCACCAAATCTTAGGTTACTTCATCACTAAGAAACTAAGTTAAAAGACTATTACTTAATGACAAATATTCCATATACATTTGAAATAATTCAAATTATCTAATGAGTCTCGATAGTATATTTATTCACCATATTCATATTGTATTATGGTATACTAGATGTAAACAGTTTCAGTATTTTCTAATTCTCCCATCACCAAATTTTAGGGTTACTTCATCACTAAGAAACAACGTAAAAGACTATTACTTAATGACACATATTCCATATACATTTGAAATAATTCAAAATATCTAATGAGTCTCGATAGTATATTATCCACCATATTCGTATTGTATTATCGTATAATTGATGTAAACAATTTCAATATTTTTCTTCTTCTCCATCACCAAATTTTAGGTTACTTCATCACTAAGAAACTAAGTTAAAAGACTATTACTTAATGACACATATTACATATACATTTGAAATAATTCAAATTATCTAATGAGTCTCAATAGTATATTTATTCACCATATTCATATTGTATTATGGAATAATAGATGTAAACAGTTTCAGTATTTTCTAATTCTCCATCACCAAATCTTAGGTTACTTCATCACTAAGAAACTAAGTTAAAAGACTATTAGTTAATGACACATATTCCATATACATTTAAAAAAAATACAAATTATCTAATGAGTCTCGATAGTATATTTATCCACCATATTCATATTGTAATATGGTATAATAGATGTAACAGTTTCAGAATTTTCTAATTCTCCATCACCAAATCTTAGGTTACTTCATCACTAAGAAACTAAGTTAAAGGACTATTACTTAATGGCACATATTCCATATACATTTGAAATAATTCAAATTATCTAATGAGTCTGATAGTAATATTTATCCACCATATTCATATTGTATTATCTTATAATAGATGTAAACAATTTCAATATTTTTCTTCTTCTCCATCACCAAATCTTAGGTTACTTCATCACTAAGAAACTTAAGTTAAAACACTATTACTTAATGACACATATTCCATTTACATTTGAAATAATTCAAATTATCTAATGAGTGTCGATAGTATATTTATCCACCATATTCATATTGTATTATCTTATAATAGATGTAAACAATTTCAATATTTTTCTTCTTCTCCATCACCAAATCTTAGGTTACTTCATCACTAAGAAACTAAGTTAAAACACTATTACTTAATGACACATATTCCATATACATTTGAAATAATTCAAATTATCTAATAAGACTCGATAATATATTATTCACCATATTCATATTGTATTATGGTATAATAGATGTAAACATATTCAGTATTTTCTAATTCTCCATCACCAAATTTTAGGTTACTTCATCACTAAGAAACAAAGTTAAAAGACTATTACTTAATGACACATATTCCATATACATTTGAAATAATTCAAAATATCTAATGAGTCTCGATAGTATATTTATCCACCATATTCATATTGTATTATCGTATAATAGATGTAAACAATTTCAATATTTTTCTTCTTCTCCATCACCAAATTTTAGGTTACTTCATCACTAAGAAACTAAGTTAAAAGACTATTACTTAATGACACATATTCCATATACATTTGAAATAATTCAAATTATCTAATGAGTCTCAATAGTATATTTATTCACCATATTCATATTGTATTATGGTATAATAGATGTAAACAGTTTCAGTATTTTCTAATTCTCCATCACCAAATCTTAGGTTACTTCATCACTAAGAAACTAAGTTAAAGACTATTAGTTAATTACACATATTCCATATACATTTAAAAAAATACAAATTATCTAATGAGTCTCGATAGTATATTTATCCACCATATTCATATTGTAATATGGTATAATAGATGTAAACAGTTTCAGAATTTTCTAATTCTCCATCACCAAATCTTAGGTTACTTCATCACTAAGAAACTAAGTTAAAGGACTATTACTTAATGGCACATATTCCATATACATTTGAAATAATTCAATTTATCTAATGAGTCTGATAGTATATTTATCCACACTATTCATATTGTATTATCTTATAATAGATGTAAACAATTTCAATATTTTTCTTCTTCTCATCACCAAATCTTAAGGTTACTTCATCACTAAGAAACTAAGTTAAAACACTATTACTTAATGACACATATTCCATATACATTTGAAATAATTCAAATTATCTAATGAGTGTCGATAGTATATTTATCCACCATATTCATATTGTATTATCTTATAATAGATGTAAACAATTTCAATATTTTTCTCTTCTCCATCACCAAATCTTAGGTTACTTCATCACTAAGAAACTAAGTTAAAACACTATTACTTAATGACACATATTTCATATACATTTGAAATAATTCAAATTATCTAATGAGTCTCGATAGTATATTATTCACCATATTCATATTGTATTATGGTATAATAGATGTAAACAGTTTCAGTATTTTTTAATTCTCCATCACCAAATTTTAGGTTACTTCATCACTAAGAAACAAAGTTAAAAGGACTATTACTTAATGACACATATTCCATATACATTTGAAATAATTCAAATTATCTAATGAGTCTCGATGGTATATTTATCCACCATATTCATATTGTATTATCGTATAATAGATGTAAACAATTTCAATATTTTTCTTCTTCTCCATCACCAAATCTTAAGTTACTTCATCACTAAGAAACAACGTTAAAAGACTATTACTTAATGACACATATTCCATATACATTTGAAATAATTCAAATTATATAATGAGTATCGATAGTATATTTATCAACCATATTCATATTGTATTATCGTATAATTGATGTAAACAATTTCAATATTTTTCTTCTTCTCCATCACCAAATTTTAGGTTACTTCATCACTAAGAAACTAAGTTAAAAGACTATTACTTAATGACACATATTACATATACATTTGAAATAATTCAAATTATCTAATGAGTCTCAATAGTATATTATTCACCATATTCATATTGTATTATGGTATAATAGATGTAAACAGTTTCAGTATTTTCTAATTCTCCATCACCAAATCTTAGGTTACTTCATCACTAAGAAACTAAGTTAAAAGACTATTAGTTAATGACACATATTCCATATACATTTAAAAAAAATACAAATTATCTAATGAGTCTCGATAGTATATTTATCCACCATATTCCATATTGTATTATCGTATAATAGATGTAAACAATTTCAGTATTTTCTTTCTTCTCCATCACTAAATCTTAGGTTACTTCATCACTAAGAAACTAAGTTAAAACACTTTTACTTAATGACACATATTCCATATACATTTGAAATACTTCAAATTATCTAATGAGTATCGATAGTATATTTATTCACCATATTCATATTGTATTATGTTATATAGATGTAAACAGTTTTAGTATTTTCTTTCTTCTCCATCACCAAATCTTAGGTTACTTCATCACTAAGAAACTAAGTTAAAAGGACTATTACTTAATGACACATATTCCATATACATTTGAAAATAATTCAAATTATCTAATGAGTCTCGATAGTATATTTATTCACCATATTCATATTGTATTATGGTATAATAGATGTAAACAGTTTCAGTATTTTCTAATTCTCCATCACCAAATCTTAGGTTACTTCATCACTAAGAAACTAAGTTAAAAGACTATTACTTAATGACACATATTCCATATACATTTGAAATAATTCAAATTATCTAATGAGTCTCGATAGTATATTTATTCAACATATTCATATTGTGTTATGGTATAATAGATGTAAACAGTTTCAGTATTTTCTAATTCTCCATCACCAAATTTTAGGTTACTTCATCACTAAGAAACAAAGTTAAAAGACTATTACTTAATGACACATATTCCATATACATTTGAAATAATTCAAAATATCTAATGAGTCTCGATAGTATATTTATCCACCATATTCATATTGTATTATCGTATAATAGATGTAAACAATTTCAATATTTTTCTTCTTCTCCACCACCAAATTTTAGGTTACTTC
>CATIWC010003534.1:0-27957 GCA_948472305.1 Vicia faba | reverse complement strand
TGTTCATACAAATTTTAACAATCAAACTTTGTGCATCACTTTCATATCATTCAAAGAGTTTCATTCAAACTTTTTGAGCACTTAAATTTTATATATTATTGAATTATAACATTGAAAGGGAATATAAATCTTTATCTTGGAATTCATTCAAGTTTCAAATACTTAAGATTATTCAAAAAGTGTGTTGTATCTTAATCACCAAATTTATTGTGATAAGTTGTTTATTGTAACTTAATCACCAAAAAATGTGTTGTAACTTAATCACCAAGACTTTTTGTGCACTACTTGTGCTATCTTTAGGCTTGATTTGTAATTTTTAACAGTTGTACCTTTTATAGAGATTTTCACTAGTTGAGTTGCATTTTCCAAAAAAAAAAATGCATATGGCTCTAATTCATTGAAATGTGTAAGAATGGTTGATGCATCAAGACAATGTAATGTTCTCGAAAACCCTAAAGAGTGAATCTTAATTTAACACTTAGCTAACAAGTATGCCCAAAATTGCCAAACAACATAAAAACTCTTTAATTATTTATTTTTTTCGTTATTATAACTATTAGCTTAAATGTGTATATGCTTTATATTTTTTCATCTATACCTATAAATATAAATAGTGTTATCCTTAAATAAATTGATATATTTTATGCTATAGATTTAATATATATACATATATATATTGTTTACTGACAGAGATGCACAATAATTTATTGTAAGGTATGGTGAGAACATTTTACACGTCAGTACATAACAAGGTAATGCAGGTTAAAAATTAAAATTCAAATTGAATTTAAGAATTTTTGTAACAAATTAATTTTAAAATAGAAAACGTTCAAATTATAGATTATGTTGTTAACAACTCATCATTCTTGTCATCATCTTCAATTTATAGATTGTTCTTCCTTTATAAATATGAGTGAAAATGATTAATCAAAATATATTATAAACTTACAATGTCTTTCTTAAGTTCTTTCACTTATTTTATTTTCTCTTTATACATTTTTTTGGTCATTTCTAAATGTCACTGTGATGTTAATGCTAGCCATATCACATCAAAACTAGTGATTGATGCTGGTTCTGGAAGGCTTATTCCGGATACTTTTTTTGGAGCATTTTTTGAAGTAAATTTTAATTTCAATATATTTTAATATCTGTGAAGATTACATATAAATTACTATTATAATTTCATCTTATAATACATTGATGTAATATATATTTTTTAGGAGATTAATCACGCAGGAGCTGGAGGATTATGGGCAGAACTTGTGAATAATAGAGGTATGTATATTGTCACTTAAAAAATCATCTTTGAGTTTATTTTCCTAATAAGAGACAAATTTAATATATTTACTTTAAAAATTTATGTTACTAATTTGTTTTCATTGTAATATTTCTTTCCCACTTCTTAGATCTATTTCACTATTTTAAATCTTTCGTAAATTAATGTTTCAGGTTTTGAAGCAGAAAGTTCCATTAATGGGACCTCAAATATTTATCCATGGACAATTATTGGAGAAAATCAATCATCCATTATTGTATCAACAGAACGTTCTTCTTGTTTTGAACGTAACAAAATTGCATTACGTATGGATGTTCTCTGTCATAAAAAATCTTGTCCACATGGTGGTGTTGGTATTTCCAATCCAGGTTTTTGGGGAATGGTGAGTATCAATTAATACGACATTTTATTTATCTTATGAAAAAAATAAAGTTATTTATAATATTTGTTCAATGTTTTATATAAACAGAATATTATGGAAGGGAAGAAATATAAGTAGTGTTCTATGTTAGATCACTTGGTCCAATTAAATTACAAGTTTCATTTGTTGGATCTGATAATGGTGTCAAATTAGCTTCAAAAAAAATAAGGTTATAATTATATTTATTTAATTATTATTTGAAACTACATCTTGTTCATTATTTTATTATTATCAAACTAAAATTAACTAATTATTGAGTTATTAATGAATGAATGCCAGAGCTTCTGGAGTTAATGTTACAAAGTGGAGTAAGATGGAAACAATTCTTGAAGCCAAAAGTACTAATCATAATTCAAATCTACAAATATCAACAACCAAAAAAGGAGTATTATGGTTAGATCAAGTCTCAGCCATGCCTTTAGATACATATAAGGTATATTATGCATAAAATTATTTTATATTATTTATTTATTTATTTTGAGATTATTTAGTTTTTTTCTTTTATAAGAATTTATCTCATTAATCATTATTGGACATAGGGTCATGGTTTTAGAAATGACCTTTTTCAAATGGTGGCAGATTTAAAGCCAAAAACTTTTAGATTCCCAGGTATGGTACAATATTATTGAGTTGGAATAGCTTTAAGTAGTTGTTTCTTTAAAGGAAAATTTTGATTCATATCCATCTTCTTCTTTTTTAACTTTACTAAGTTACAAAAATATAACATATTTTTTTACATAGGTGGTTGTTATGTTGAGGGAAATTATCTAAAAAATGCATTTAGGTGGAAAGATACAGTTGGAGCATGGGAAGAGAGACCTGGCCACTATAATGATATGTGGAAGTATTGGACCGATGATGGATTTGGTTATTTTGAAGGACTTCAAGTAATTTTTTATGTTGTAAATATTAAATATTTTTCTTTTCAAATTAAAAAATATTAATTTTTTTTGTGTATTAAACAGTTATCAGAGGATCTTGGTGCATATCCAATATGGGTGTTTAATAATGGTATTAGTCACCATGATGAAATTAATACGTCTGAAATTTCACCATTTGTACAAGTATAATTTTCTTAATATTATTTTATTAACTAATTTTTATTTGTAATTTTAATTAATCAATTCATTGTTTTTTATACTTTTTATCATTAATTAATAGGAAGCTCTAGATGGTATTGAGTTTGCTAGAGGTTCTACTCAATCAAAATGGGGTTCTCTTAGAGCTTCCATGGGACATCCAAAGCCATTTGATTTGAGATATGTTGGAGTTGGAAATGAAGATTGTGGTAAATATAACTATCTAGGAAATTATCTCCAGTTCTATAAAGCTATAAAATATAGATATCCTGATATTCAGATCATCTCAAATTGTGACGGTTCTCAATATCCATTAAATCATCCCGCCGATCTTTATGATTTTCATGTAATAATATTGTTGATTTAATTATTAATTTATTTTTCAATTTTTTATTATTATTATTATCTTTTTTAATTATTAAATTTTAATTTAGGTTGAGTAACTTACATCTTATTATTGTTAATTTTTTTTCAACTATTAGATTTATACAAATTCTAAGGACATGTTTTCCCAATATACCAAGTTCGATAAAGCACCACGATCTGGTCCAAAGGTTTAATTATTAAATATATTTTTTCATTTATTTATAAAATAATGAATTATATTTTCTAGAAGGCAGATTAAACATTTAAAAATTTATTGATATAGAAATTTGCTCATGTTTTATTAATTTCATTTTATAGGCATATGTTAGTGAGTATGCTGTTTGGAGGGAAGATGCAGGTAATGGAAGCCTTTATGCAGCTTTGGCTGAAGCTGCATTTCTTATTGGACTCGAAAAAAATAGGTTAGGTTTTATTATATATAACATTTTCCGTTACATTTAGTTTATAAATTTTGTAATTTTTGAGCTAAATTTTAATCATTTTTCAATTTTCTACAGTGATGTTGTCAGCATGGTTGCCTATGCACCCCTCTTTGTAAACACAAATGACAAATAGTAATTTTCTAATTTCTCATCATTTATTTTTAATTATCATTTATATATGTAAAGAAATAGATGATTTATTTATTTACTTTTTACATATGAAACAGTTGGATTCCTGATGCAATTGTATTCAACTCTTATCAAAATTATGGAACTCCAAGTTATTGGCTCCAACAATTTTTTATTGATTCTAATGGAGCAACCTTTCTTAATTCAACTCTCCACAACTCTTCTAGCTCAATTGTTGCCTCAGCAATTCAGTATAAAAATTCTCAAGATGGGAAGAATTATCTAAAAGTCAAGGTAAAACAACACAAATTTTTATCAAGAATAAATATTGATTTAAAATATTTAATTATTAATTAGTTAACTTTGCAACTATTGACTTGTGCAGGTAGTAAATTTTGGAAACTCGACTGAGTATTTAGAGATTTTAATAAATAATTTAAAATCAAATGTGCAACAATCTGGTTCATCAAAAGTGATGCTTACATCCTCGAATAAAATGGATGAAAATTCTTTCTCCGAACCAACAAAGGTACACTTTATGTTTTAACGCAGTATGTAGCTTGTCATACGTATATATGGTGATTTTTTGAAATCAATTTCTTTATGTTTTAATTTAAGTTTTATTTTGATAAGTTGTTTTAATTTATGGTTAATCAACATTGATTATATAAAAAATTCTAATACATGATTTTGTTTCATTTTGTATATGTACAGATTGTGCCCAAAAGAACTTCACTTGAAAATGCAAGAAATGACATGAATGTTGAACTTGCTCCCTATTCAGTTACATCATTTGATTTATTAATTTAAAACACTATGGTGGAATATTTTTTAGAAAGAATAAATGGATGAAATGTATATATTTATATTTATATTACATAAAGTATTTCTCGGCTTACCATCCATATGCACTGTATATATTTCTATTTCTATTTCTTTTCATTTCATTTGTGAATTTTAATATCAAAATTAGTATAAAAAAATATACTCAAGCCAAAAAGAATTTGATACATTACAGGTTGAAACCCAAATGAAGACAAGAACACATTACAATCTTGAAACATATGTGAATATTCCTTCTAGTAAAGCGATGGTAAACTAGTACTTGGAAAATATGTCTTCATCAAAACTATAAAAAAATTAAAATATGGTGGAACGTAGAGAGGCGGTTAATGCAAGATATTGAGATAAACCGTGTTAGAATTATAATATCTAGTTTGTATTATATATATAGTTCATTGCATGTTATAGTTGATGTGGGACTTGTATACAAATATTCTTTAACAAAATAATACATATTCAATCACTTTCCCACAGTCAAAGCGAGAGGTTGACGGATGCTTAGACTAGTCTGTAAATCATCAAAGATAACTCTAGGGAGGCCTTTGGTGAAGATATCAACAATATGGTTTGAGAAGGAACATGAAGAATGTGGGCTTGATCACGAACGACCTTCTCTCGGATAAAGTGAATGTCCATCTCAATGTGTTTTAGGAATGAACATGAAGAATGCTGGATAGGATTGTCGAATAGGAAGATAGAACTAACATTGTCATAGCATACAAGAGTATCCTGGGAAATAGGAAAATTAATCTCCAACAGAAGGTTGCAGATTCAACATGATTCTTAAACTTCATTAATAATGCCCTGGTACTCACCCTCTGCACTAGAACGGGAAAGTGTGGGTTGTCTCTTGGAAGACCATGCATTTAGGTTCTAAAAAAAACACAATAACCCAATGTAGATCGACAAGTGTCGGGACATCCACCCCAATTAGCATTTATGCAGGAAATAAATTTCTTGATGGGAGAAGGATAGAGATGCAAACCATATTGTAATGTGCCTTGAATGTAATGTGGGATGCGTTTTAGTGTAGGCACGTGCTCAATGCAGGGAGCATGCATGTAAAGACACACATGTTGGACAATATATATAGGAGATGCCGAGACGGGTAAATGTGATTTACTTTATAGTGTCAAGGCTCTGATATAATGTAGGATCATCATATGGAGTATGGGAAGATGTATTTAGATTTTGCTTGGTGTCAACGGGAACAGAGGAAGGTTTTCATGAGGCCATGTCTGCTCGAGCAATAATATCATTAGTGTAGGTACTGTGACTAAAAAATAGTCCTTCTGCATGTCGTGTCACTACAATACCCATAAAATAGCCCAGCGGTCCCAGATCATTTATAGCAAACTCATAGGCAAGAAGCCCATGATAGATTTACATAGGTCATGAGAGGAACTGGTGAGGATGATGTCATCAACATAAAGTAAGATGTAAGCCGTGTCGGCGCCACGATGGTAGATGAAGAGAGAGTGATCAAAGGTATAATAGTGAAATCCAATGATGAAGGTATAGTCAGCAAAATATTGGTACCAGGAACGAGGTGCATGCTTCACACTATTGAGAGATTTTTGCAAGCGACACACATAATCTGGGTGATAGGGTCGCGGAAACCCAATCGTTGATGTATATAAACGGTTTCATGAATATCTCCATGAAGAGCAAACGAGCGGAAAAAAAAAACCCTTTGACGATCTCTCTAATCACGAGTGTACATTAGAATTTTTTGCTTTTAAATGAGGTAATAAGCTCTTGTCCTATAATTTTTTTCTATATATAAAAATATTTTAATCAACAATATGTTTTTTACCGTATTTAAATATTATTTTTATTTTAGCGTTATTTATATAAATATTTGAATCAATGGTAAACCTATTCCCCGTATACAAATTTTAATTAAAAATCAGTTTTTTAGACTTGGTCAAATCTATTTTTAAAAATGATCAAACATAATAAAATTAATTATACACCTTTACAATTACTTTTGATTCTTTTAAAATAGAAACAAAAGATAGTCGTATCAAATTTTTAAAGTATACATATTTTTTAAATTTTAAAAAATAATTATAAATAGAACTAAATTAAATATAGTTATAGTCAATTATACAACATAATTAAATAGAATTAAATATTAGTATTAAAATTAATTATGCAAAAAAAATTAAGTATTGTTATAACAAACTTTAATAACAAACTTAAATATAAAGATACTAATAAATTTTTATCACATTTCTAATATTCTATAAAACAAATGCACATAAATAATTTAAATAATCTTATTTGAAGTTTCTTCAACTTATAAAATCAAAATATAACTAAGGTGGAGCAATTGACAAATTCTGTAATAGAAGTAAAAAAACTTAAATTGTAGTTATCGTGCATAAACACATTAAAATCCTTTTCTCGATAATTTCTCTTTTGCAAGCAAAAACATGAACATTTTGGTCTCAACTACAAACCCATGCATCTTTGAACATATCATCCTACAATTACAAAACATTTTGATTGTTCGGTAAGCTTTTCAATCATTAAACACTCTTAAATCAAAAAGGTTTGATAACGTAAAAAAAGAATCTTGAACAAATTCAATAAGATTTATATATTGAATACAAAACATTTGCAACATCATACTTCTTTTACTTAATAATTAATAAACTTTTATATTATCATACAATTTTAATATTATTTAATTTAAAATTTACTTATTTAATAATAATATTATCATAAATTTCATTTAACATCATTTATTTAAGATAATAATATCAAATATATATGACATCTTTATTAATAATAAAAAGACTTTAAATTAAGTATTAAATATATTTTTGATCAAAAAAATAATATTTTGAATTATTACAAAAAAAAACTTTAAACTTCTATTAGAAATTGAAATAATAGACATAAGAAATATTTGATATTTTATTAGACTAATTGAAGTTTAAATGCACATAAACATAAATATAAAATAATAGATTTAAGAAATATCTTCTAATAAAAATATACAATTGAAAACAAATACAAAATATAATCAACTCTCAATTAGCTTATAATTCAAATCACACCAAAAAAAAACACGATCAAAATAAAAGAAAATTGAATATAGAATCTAACATTTGTATCATAGTGTAGAAAAATCAGAGGAAAAGTTGGAAACAACCTGAATAGCAGAAGGATTGCGTGAACAACATAAGTTTTGAGTTAAGTGGCTGTACTAATGTTCAAATTTCTAAGCTCATCTTCTTCATTTACTCTTTAATGAAAACATGTCCACATCCAACAAACCAAAACAAATCTTAGCTTAATTCCAAGGAAAATTAACTACCATATTTTGTTTGAATATAAAAGAAAATCAAAAATGCTCAAGTGTGTTGCTACGGTCAAATTGGATGCAATACCACCAGCACTCAAGGTCATGATAAAATTCTACATTATGTTTCAACATTATATCTATTATCAACAACACCCTGAGTGGACCGTAAAATGCTTCCATTCAACGTAATGCAAGATATTCTATATTGTAGTTAATGATATATTTTAGCTCATACCGATGCATTTTACATATATCAGTAGAGTACAAGTTTAAAATTAATTTACCTTCTACAAAGAGTAGTATATAAGATCTAAGAATGATATAAATTGGCTAAAAACAATTCATTTTATAGAGATACCTCTTTCAATCGTGAATGCTCATTACTGAAACTTCTTCGGATTATTACAATATGTGACTGCAAAACGTGAAGGCAAGAAAACTTCAAGTAATTTTCTATGCACTTATAAAATGTGATCCACAATATTTTTACAGCTCCGAAAAATAAAATAAGATATAAAATCACCAAAGCTTGAAGATAAAATTGTGATAGATATGAGACTACACCTCCTTCTTCAAGTTACTGAAGTTTTTTCCTCTTCGGACTAACATTTTTTTATACTCCTTCAAAGTTTTAATTTAAATTTGTGAATTTTGAATACTCCAAAATAGATTTAGAATCATAAGACAAACAACATTTAAATTTAAATTTTATTATTACAACAGTCATAAATGTTATCATGTCTATTTAAAAATTATTAACCATGTGTTATATCTTTATTAAAATGAACATCAAATAAATAAATATTATTTATTAAAAAAGGACATCATGTAGTTTTTCTAGTATTATATTCGAAACACGAAAACCATTTTTTCAATTCCTCCTAACCAAACAAACCCTTAAATCAAATTCCAATTCAAATGCCAAAAACCTATTTTCTCTCTTAGAACACAACGTTTTCTTCTCCTTCATTGTTACCAAAAAAACATTTTTTTTATCCTAGCCAAATAAATCGTACACTTTTCTCTCTTACCAATTCAAGTGAAAAAAACATTATTCTCTCTCTCTCTCTCTCTCTCTCTCTCTCTCTCTCTCTCTCTCTCTCTCTCTCTCTCTCTCTCTCTCTCTCTCTCTCTCTCTCTCTCTCTCTGAAACAATTAACCTTTCTTTCTATAAAAGACATTTATCTCTCATAAAAACACAGGTTTTTTTGAACAAATCAATAACAAATTTTTCATTTCTCATATTCATTAAAAGAAAATAAGAAACGATAAATTGGAATAGAGCTAAACCTCTAAGCTTCAATGGTTTTGGTGGAACGGAGATAGTTGTGCAACTCGGAAAAAAAAGGATAGCATGCATTGGCTAGAACTGTGTGGAGGTTCATCAGATATTTTTAAAAAGTTATCTGCACTTTTTAAGTCAGGTCGATTGCACTTATTAAGTCAGGTCTGGTTATCCGATTAAAGAAACTTGTTGATGTTTGAAATTTGAAAAACTGTTTGAAATTTGAAAATTATTCCGTACATTTTAAATTAGGTATCCGTTTAGAAAATTATAGAAGTCATGTATATAATGCAAAATTGTGTATTTTCATGAACCATTGTCATTCTAAACTATTATAAACCTTCATGAAAATGTCTCAAGCTTTTACATCAATTCATAAAGGTATCTTAGGATGTATTTAAGTCAAAATATATTATTTTTCAAATAACCTCTTTCGTTATTAATATTCACATCAATTCAAACAATTTCAAGTGTTCATACAAATTTTAACAATCAAACTTTGTGCATCACTTTCATATCATTCAAAGAGTTTCATTCAAACTTTTTGAGCACTTAAATTTTATATATTATTGAATTATAACATTGAAAGGGAATATAAATCTTTATCTTGGAATTCATTCAAGTTTCAAATACTTAAGATTATTCAAAAAGTGTGTTGTATCTTAATCACCAAATTTATTGTGATAAGTTGTTTATTGTAACTTAATCACCAAAAAATGTGTTGTAACTTAATCACCAAGACTTTTTGTGCACTACTTGTGCTATCTTTAGGCTTGATTTGTAATTTTTAACAGGTTGTACCTTTTATAGAGATTTTCACTAGTTGAGTTGCATTTTCCAAAAAAAAAAATGCATATGGCTCTAATTCATTGAAATGTGTAAGAATGGTTGATGCATCAAGACAATGTAATGTTCTCGAAAACCCTAAAGAGTGAATCTTAATTTAACACTTAGCTAACAAGTATGCCCAAAATTGCCAAACAACATAAAAACTCTTTAATTATTTATTTTTTCGTTATTATAACTATTAGCTTAAATGTGTATATGCTTTATATTTTTTCATCTATACCTTATAAATATAAATAGTGTTTATCCTTAAATAATATTGATATATTTTATGCTATAGATTTAATATATATACATATATATATTGTTTACTGACAGAGATGCACAATAATTTATTGTAAGGTATGGTGAGAACATTTTACACGTCAGTACATAACAAGGTAATGCAGGTTAAAAATTAAAATTCAAATTGAATTTAAGAATTTTTGTAACAAATTAATTTTAAAATAGAAAACGTTCAAATTATAGATTATGTTGTTAACAACTCATCATTCTTGTCATCATCTTCAATTTATAGATTGTTCTTCCTTTATAAATATGAGTGAAAATGATTAATCAAAATATATTATAAACTTACAATGTCTTTCTTAAGTTCTTTCACTTATTTTATTTTCTCTTTATACATTTTTTTGGTCATTTCTAAATGTCACTGTGATGTTAATGCTAGCCATATCACATCAAAACTAGTGATTGATGCTGGTTCTGGAAGGCTTATTCCGGATACTTTTTTTGGAGCATTTTTTGAAGTAAATTTTAATTTCAATATATTTTAATATCTGTGAAGATTACATATAAATTACTATTATAATTTCATCTTATAATACATTGATGTAATATATATTTTTTAGGAGATTAATCACGCAGGAGCTGGAGGATTATGGGCAGAACTTGTGAATAATAGAGGTATGTATATTGTCACTTAAAAAATCATCTTTGAGTTTATTTTCCTAATAAGAGACAAATTTAATATATTTACTTTAAAAATTTATGTTACTAATTTTGTTTTCATTGTAATATTTCTTTCCCACTTCTTAGATCTATTTCACTATTTTAAATCTTTCGTAAATTAATGTTTCAGGTTTTGAAGCAGAAAGTTCCATTAATGGGACCTCAAATATTTATCCATGGACAATTATTGGAGAAAATCAATCATCCATTATTGTATCAACAGAACGTTCTTCTTGTTTTGAACGTAACAAAATTGCATTACGTATGGATGTTCTCTGTCATAAAAAATCTTGTCCACATGGTGGTGTTGGTATTTCCAATCCAGGTTTTTGGGGAATGGTGAGTATCAATTAATACGACATTTTATTTATCTTATGAAAAAAATAAAGTTATTTATAATATTTGTTCAATGTTTTATATAAACAGAATATTATGGAAGGGAAGAAATATAAAGTAGTGTTCTATGTTAGATCACTTGGTCCAATTAAATTACAAGTTTCATTTGTTGGATCTGATAATGGTGTCAAATTAGCTTCAAAAAAAATAAGGTTATAATTATATTTATTTAATTTATTATTTGAAACTACATCTTGTTCATTATTTTATTATTATCAAACTAAAATTAACTAATTATTGAGTTATTAATGAATGAATGCCAGAGCTTCTGGAGTTAATGTTACAAAGTGGAGTAAGATGGAAACAATTCTTGAAGCCAAAAGTACTAATCATAATTCAAATCTACAAATAACAACAACCAAAAAAGGAGTATTATGGTTAGATCAAGTCTCAGCCATGCCTTTAGATACATATAAGGTATATTATGCATAAAATTATTTTTATATTATTTATTTATTTATTTTGAGATTATTTAGTTTTTTTCTTTTATAAGAATTTATCTCATTAATCATTATTGGACATAGGGTCATGGTTTTAGAAATGACCTTTTTCAAATGGTGGCAGATTTAAAGCCAAAAACTTTTAGATTCCCAGGTATGGTACAATATTATTGAGTTGGAATAGCTTTAAGTAGTTGTTTCTTTAAAGGAAAATTTTGATTCATATCCATCTTCTTCTTTTTTAACTTTACTAAGTTACAAAAATATAACATATTTTTTTACATAGGTGGTTGTTATGTTGAGGGAAATTATCTAAAAAATGCATTTAGGTGGAAAGATACAGTTGGAGCATGGGAAGAGAGACCTGGCCACTATAATGATATGTGGAAGTATTGGACCGATGATGGATTTGGTTATTTTGAAGGACTTCAAGTAATTTTTTATGTTGTAAATATTAAATATTTTTCTTTTCAAATTAAAAAATATTAATTTTTTTTGTGTATTAAACAGTTATCAGAGGATCTTGGTGCATATCCAATATGGGTGTTTAATAATGGTATTAGTCACCATGATGAAATTAATACGTCTGAAATTTCACCATTTGTACAAGTATAATTTTCTTAATATTATTTTATTAACTAATTTTTATTTGTAATTTTAATTAATCAATTCATTGTTTTTTATACTTTTTATCATTAATTAATAGGAAGCTCTAGATGGTATTGAGTTTGCTAGAGGTTCTACTCAATCAAAATGGGGTTCTCTTAGAGCTTCCATGGGACATCCAAAGCCATTTGATTTGAGATATGTTGGAGTTGGAAATGAAGATTGTGGTAAATATAACTATCTAGGAAATTATCTCCAGTTCTATAAAGCTATAAAATATAGATATCCTGATATTCAGATCATCTCAAATTGTGACGGTTCTCAATATCCATTAAATCATCCCGCCGATCTTTATGATTTTCATGTAATAATATTGTTGATTTAATTATTAATTTATTTTTCAATTTTTTATTATTATTATTATCTTTTTTAATTATTAAATTTTAATTTAGGTTGAGTAACTTACATCTTATTATTGTTAATTTTTTTCAACTATTAGATTTATACAAATTCTAAGGACATGTTTTCCCAATATACCAAGTTCGATAAAGCACCACGATCTGGTCCAAAGGTTTAATTATTAAATATATTTTTTCATTTATTTATAAAATAATGAATTATATTTTCTAGAAGGCAGATTAAACATTTAAAAATTTATTGATATAGAAATTTGCTCATGTTTTATTAATTTCATTTTATAGGCATATGTTAGTGAGTATGCTGTTTGGAGGGAAGATGCAGGTAATGGAAGCCTTTATGCAGCTTTGGCTGAAGCTGCATTTCTTATTGGACTCGAAAAAAATAGGTTAGGTTTTATTATATATAACATTTTCCGTTACATTTAGTTTATAAATTTTGTGTTTTTTGAGCTAAATTTTAATCATTTTTCAATTTTCTACAGTGATGTTGTCAGCATGGTTGCCTATGCACCCCTCTTTGTAAACACAAATGACAAATAGTAATTTTCTAATTTCTCATCATTTATTTTTAATTATCATTTATATATGTAAAGAAATAGATGATTTATTTATTTACTTTTTACATATGAAACAGTTGGATTCCTGATGCAATTGTATTCAACTCTTATCAAAATTATGGAACTCCAAGTTATTGGCTCCAACAATTTTTTATTGATTCTAATGGAGCAACCTTTCTTAATTCAACTCTCCACAACTCTTCTAGCTCAATTGTTGCCTCAGCAATTCAGTATAAAAATTCTCAAGATGGGAAGAATTATCTAAAAGTCAAGGTAAAACAACACAAATTTTTATCAAGAATAAATATTGATTTAAAATATTTAATTATTAATTAGTTAACTTTGCAACTATTGACTTGTGCAGGTAGTAAATTTTGGAAACTCGACTGAGTATTTAGAGATTTTAATAAATAATTTAAAATCAAATGTGCAACAATCTGGTTCATCAAAAGTGATGCTTACATCCTCGAATAAAATGGATGAAAATTCTTTCTCCGAACCAACAAAGGTACACTTTATGTTTTAACGCAGTATGTAGCTTGTCATACGTATATATGGTGATTTTTTGAAATCAATTTCTTTATGTTTTAATTTAAGTTTTATTTTGATAAGTTGTTTTAATTTATGGTTAATCAACATTGATTATATAAAAAATTCTAATACATGATTTTGTTTCATTTTGTATATGTACAGATTGTGCCCAAAAGAACTTCACTTGAAAATGCAAGAAATGACATGAATGTTGAACTTGCTCCCTATTCAGTTACATCATTTGATTTATTAATTTAAAACACTATGGTGGAATATTTTTTAGAAAGAATAAATGGATGAAATGTATATATTTATATTTATATTACATAAAGTATTTCTCGGCTTACCATCCATATGCACTGTATATATTTCTATTTCTATTTCTTTTCATTTCATTTGTGAATTTTAATATCAAAATTAGTATAAAAAAATATACTCAAGCCAAAAAGAATTTGATACATTACAGGTTGAAACCCAAATGAAGACAAGAACACATTACAATCTTGAAACATATGTGAATATTCCTTCTAGTAAAGCGATGGTAAACTAGTACTTGGAAAATATGTCTTCATCAAAACTATAAAAAAATTAAAATATGGTGGAACATAGAGAGGCGGTTAATGCAAGATATTGAGATAAACCGTGTTAGAATTATAATATCTAGTTTGTATTATATATATAGTTCATTGCATGTTATAGTTGATGTGGGACTTGTATACAAATATTCTTTAACAAAATAATACATATTCAATCACTTTCCCACAGTCAAAGCGAGAGGTTGACGGATGCTTAGACTAGTCTGTAAATCATCAAAGATAACTCTAGGGAGGCCTTTGGTGAAGATATCAACAATATGGTTTGAGAAGGAACATGAAGAATGTGGGCTTGATCACGAACGACCTTCTCTCGGATAAAGTGAATGTCCATCTCAATGTGTTTTAGGAATGAACATGAAGAATGCTGGATAGGATTGTCGAATAGGAAGATAGAACTAACATTGTCATAGCATACAAGAGTATCCTGGGAAATAGGAAAATTAATCTCCAACAGAAGGTTGCAGATTCAACATGATTCTTAAACTTCATTAATAATGCCCTGGTACTCACCCTCTGCACTAGAACGGGAAAGTGTGGGTTGTCTCTTGGAAGACCATGCATTTAGGTTCTAAAAAAAACACAATAACCCAATGTAGATCGACAAGTGTCGGGACATCCACCCCAATTAGCATTTATGCAGGAAATAAATTTCTTGATGGGAGAAGGATAGAGATGCAAACCATATTGTAATGTGCCTTGAATGTAATGTGGGATGCGTTTTAGTGTAGGCACGTGCTCAATGCAGGGAGCATGCATGTAAAGACACACATGTTGGACAATATATATAGGAGATGCCGAGACGGGTAAATGTGATTTACTTCATAGTGTCAAGGCTCTGATATAATGTAGGATCATCATATGGAGTATGGGAAGATGTATTTAGATTTTGCTTGGTGTCAACGGGAACAGAGGAAGGTTTTCATGAGGCCATGTCTGCTCGAGCAATAATATCATTAGTGTAGGTACTGTGACTAAAAAATAGTCCTTCTGCATGTCGTGTCACTACAATACCCATAAAATAGCCCAGCGGTCCCAGATCATTTATAGCAAACTCATAGGCAAGAAGCCCATGATAGATTTACATAGGTCATGAGAGGAACTGGTGAGGATGATGTCATCAACATAAAGTAAGATGTAAGCCGTGTCGGCGCCACGATGGTAGATGAAGAGAGAGTGATCAAAGGTATAATAGTGAAATCCAATGATGAAGGTATAGTCAGCAAAATATTGGTACCAGGAACGAGGTGCATGCTTCACACTATTGAGAGATTTTTGCAAGCGACACACATAATTTGGGTGATAGGGTCGCGGAAACCCAATCGTTGATGTATATAAACGGTTTCATGAATATCTCCATGAAGAGCAAACGAGCGGAAAAAAAAAACCCTTTGACGATCTCTCTAATCACGAGTGTACATTAGAATTTTTTGCTTTTAAATGAGGTAATAAGCTCTTGTCCTATAATTTTTTTCTATATATAAAAATATTTTAATCAACAATATGTTTTTTACCGTATTTAAATATTATTTTTATTTTAGCGTTATTTATATAAATATTTGAATCAATGGTAAACCTATTCCCCGTATACAAATTTTAATTAAAAATCATTTTTTTAGACTTGGTCAAATCTATTTTTAAAAATGATCAAACATAATAAAATTAATTATACACCTTTACAATTACTTTTGATTCTTTTAAAATAGAAACAAAAGATAGTCGTATCAAATTTTTAAAGTATACATATTTTTTAAATTTTAAAAAATAATTATAAATAGAACTAAATTAAATATAGTTATAGTCAATTATACAACATAATTAAATAGAATTAAATATTAGTATTAAAATTAATTATGCAAAAAAAATTAAGTATTGTTATAACAAACTTTAATAACAAACTTAAATATAAAGATACTAATAAATTTTTATCACATTTCTAATATTCTATAAAACAAATGCACATAAATAATTTAAATAATCTTATTTGAAGTTTCTTCAACTTATAAAATCAAAATATAACTAAGGTGGAGCAATTGACAAATTCTGTAATAGAAGTAAAAAAACTTAAATTGTAGTTATCGTGCATAAACACATTAAAATCCTTTTCTCAATAATTTCTCTTTTGCAAGCAAAAACATGAACATTTTGGTCTCAACTACAAACCCATGCATCTTTGAACATATCATCCTACAATTACAAAACATTTTGATTGTTCGGTAAGCTTTTCAATCATTAAACACTCTTAAATCAAAAAGGTTTGATAACGTAAAAAAAGAATCTTGAACAAATTCAATAAGATTTATATATTGAATACAAAACATTTGCAACATCATACTTCTTTTACTTAATAATTAATAAACTTTTATATTATCATACAATTTTAATATTATTTAATTTAAAATTTACTTATTTAATAATAATATTATCATAAATTTCATTTAACATCATTTATTTAAGATAATAATATCAAATATATATGACATCTTTATTAATAATAAAAAGA
Organism: Vicia faba; assembly: GCA_948472305.1. Classification (NCBI taxonomy): domain Eukaryota; kingdom Viridiplantae; phylum Streptophyta; class Magnoliopsida; order Fabales; family Fabaceae; genus Vicia; species Vicia faba. The sequence goes on along the minus strand of CATIWC010003534.1, from coordinate 10,960 downwards.
CTTTAAATTAAGTATTAAATATATTTTTGATCAAAAAAATAATATTTTGAATTATTACAAAAAAAAACTTTAAACTTCTATTAGAAATTGAAATAATAGACATAAGAAATATTTGATATTTTATTAGACTAATTGAAGTTTAAATGCACATAAACATAAATATAAAATAATAGATTTAAGAAATATCTTCTAATAAAAATATACAATTGAAAACAAATACAAAATATAATCAACTCTCAATTAGCTTATAATTCAAATCACACCAAAAAAAAAAACACGATCAAAATAAAAGAAAATTGAATATAGAATCTAACATTTGTATCATAGTGTAGAAAAATCAGAGGAAAAGTTGGAAACAACCTGAATAGCAGAAGGATTGCGTGAACAACATAAGTTTTGAGTTAAGTGGCTGTACTAATGTTCAAATTTCTAAGCTCATCTTCTTCATTTACTCTTTAATGAAAACATGTCCACATCCAACAAACCAAAACAAATCTTAGCTTAATTCCAAGGAAAATTAACTACCATATTTTGTTTGAATATAAAAGAAAATCAAAAATGCTCAAGTGTGTTGCTACGGTCAAATTGGATGCAATACCACCAGCACTCAAGGTCATGATAAAATTCTACATTATGTTTCAACATTATATCTATTATCAACAACACCCTGAGTGGACCGTAAAATGCTTCCATTCAACGTAATGCAAGATATTCTATATTGTAGTTAATGATATATTTTAGCTCATACCGATGCATTTTACATATATCAGTAGAGTACAAGTTTAAAATTAATTTACCTTCTACAAAGAGTAGTATATAAGATCTAAGAATGATATAAATTGGCTAAAAACAATTCATTTTATAGAGATACCTCTTTCAATCGTGAATGCTCATTACTGAAACTTCTTCGGATTATTACAATATGTGACTGCAAAACGTGAAGGCAAGAAAACTTCAAGTAATTTTCTATGCACTTATAAAATGTGATCCACAATATTTTTACAGCTCCGAAAAATAAAATAAGATATAAAATCACCAAAGCTTGAAGATAAAATTGTGATAGATATGAGACTACACCTCCTTCTTCAAGTTACTGAAGTTTTTTCCTCTTCGGACTAACATTTTTTTATACTCCTTCAAAGTTTTAATTTAAATTTGTGAATTTTGAATACTCCAAAATAGATTTAGAATCATAAGACAAACAACATTTAAATTTAAATTTTATTATTACAACAGTCATAAATGTTATCATGTCTATTTAAAAATTATTAACCATGTGTTATATCTTTATTAAAATGAACATCAAATAAATAAATATTATTTATTAAAAAAGGACATCATGTAGTTTTTCTAGTATTATATTCGAAACACGAAAACCATTTTTTCAATTCCTCCTAACCAAACAAACCCTTAAATCAAATTCCAATTCAAATGCCAAAAACCTATTTTCTCTCTTAGAACACAACGTTTTCTTCTCCTTCATTGTTACCAAAAAAAACATTTTTTTTATCCTAGCCAAATAAATCGTACACTTTTCTCTCTTACCAATTCAAGTGAAAAAAAAATTATTCTCTCTCTCTCTCTCTCTCTCTCTCTCTCTCTCTCTCTCTCTCTCTCTCTCTCTCTCTCTCTCTCTGAAACAATTAACCTTTCTTTCTATAAAAGACATTTATCTCTCATAAAAACACAGGTTTTTTTGAACAAATCAATAACAAATTTTTCATTTCTCATATTCATTAAAAGAAAATAAGAAACGATAAATTGGAATAGAGCTAAACCTCTAAGCTTCAATGGTTTTGGTGGAACGGAGATAGTTGTGCAACTCGGAAAAAAAAGGATAGCATGCATTGGCTAGAACTGTGTGGAGGTTCATCAGATATTTTTAAAAAGTTATCTGCACTTTTTAAGTCAGGTCGATTGCACTTATTAAGTCAGGTCTGGTTATCCGATTAAAGAAACTTGTTGATGTTTGAAATTTGAAAAACTGTTTGAAATTTGAAAATTATTCCGTACATTTTAAATTAGGTATCCGTTTAGAAAATTATAGAAGTCATGTATATAATGCAAAATTGTGTATTTTCATGAACCATTGTCATTCTAAACTATTATAAACCTTCATGAAAATGTCTCAAGCTTTTACATCAATTCATAAAGGTATCTTAGGATGTATTTAAGTCAAAATATATTATTTTTCAAATAACCTCTTTCGTTATTAATATTCACATCAATTCAAACAATTTCAAGTGTTCATACAAATTTTAACAATCAAACTTTGTGCATCACTTTCATATCATTCAAAGAGTTTCATTCAAACTTTTTGAGCACTTAAATTTTATATATTATTGAATTATAACATTGAAAGGGAATATAAATCTTTATCTTGGAATTCTTTCAAGTTTCAAATACTTAAGATTATTCAAAAAGTGTGTTGTATCTTAATCACCAAATTTATTGTGATAAGTTGTTTATTGTAACTTAATCACCAAAAAATGTGTTGTAACTTAATCACCAAGACTTTTTGTGCACTACTTGTGCTATCTTTAGGCTTGATTTGTAATTTTTAACAGGTTGTACCTTTTATAGAGATTTTCACTAGTTGAGTTGCATTTTCCAAAAAAAAAAATGCATACGGCTCTAATTCATTGAAATGTGTAAGAATGGTTGATGCATCAAGACAATGTAATGTTCTCGAAAACCCTAAAGAGTGAATCTTAATTTAACACTTAGCTAACAAGTATGCCCAAAATTGCCAAACAACATAAAAACTCTTTAATTATTTATTTTTTCGTTATTATAACTATTAGCTTAAATGTGTATATGCTTTATATTTTTTCATCTATACCTTATAAATATAAATAGTGTTTATCCTTAAATAATATTGATATATTTTATGCTATAGATTTAATATATATACATATATATATTGTTTACTGACAGAGATGCACAATAATTTATTGTAAGGTATGGTGAGAACATTTTACACGTCAGTACATAACAAGGTAATGCAGGTTAAAAATTAAAATTCAAATTGAATTTAAGAATTTTTGTAACAAATTAATTTTAAAATAGAAAACGTTCAAATTATAGATTATGTTGTTAACAACTCATCATTCTTGTCATCATCTTCAATTTATAGATTGTTCTTCCTTTATAAATATGAGTGAAAATGATTAATCAAAATATATTATAAACTTACAATGTCTTTCTTAAGTTTCTTCACTTATTTTATTTTCTCTTTATACATTTTTTTGGTCATTTCTAAATGTCACTGTGATGTTAATGCTAGCCATATCACATCAAAACTAGTGATTGATGCTGGTTCTGGAAGGCTTATTCCGGATACTTTTTTTGGAGCATTTTTTGAAGTAAATTTTAATTTCAATATATTTTAATATCTGTGAAGATTACATATAAATTACTATTATAATTTCATCTTATAATACATTGATGTAATATATATTTTTTAGGAGATTAATCACGCAGGAGCTGGAGGATTATGGGCAGAACTTGTGAATAATAGAGGTATGTATATTGTCACTTAAAAAATCATCTTTGAGTTTATTTTCCTAATAAGAGACAAATTTAATATATTTACTTTAAAAATTTATGTTACTAATTTTGTTTTCATTGTAATATTTCTTTCCCACTTCTTAGATCTATTTCACTATTTTAAATCTTTCGTAAATTAATGTTTCAGGTTTTGAAGCAGAAAGTTCCATTAATGGGACCTCAAATATTTATCCATGGACAATTATTGGAGAAAATCAATCATCCATTATTGTATCAACAGAACGTTCTTCTTGTTTTGAACGTAACAAAATTGCATTACGTATGGATGTTCTCTGTCATAAAAAATCTTGTCCACATGGTGGTGTTGGTATTTCCAATCCAGGTTTTTGGGGAATGGTGAGTATCAATTAATACGACATTTTATTTATCTTATGAAAAAAATAAAGTTATTTATAATATTTGTTCAATGTTTTATATAAACAGAATATTATGGAAGGGAAGAAATATAAAGTAGTGTTCTATGTTAGATCACTTGGTCCAATTAAATTACAAGTTTCATTTGTTGGATCTGATAATGGTGTCAAATTAGCTTCAAAAAAAATAAGGTTATAATTATATTTATTTAATTTATTATTTGAAACTACATCTTGTTCATTATTTTATTATTATCAAACTAAAATTAACTAATTATTGAGTTATTAATGAATGAATGCCAGAGCTTCTGGAGTTAATGTTACAAAGTGGAGTAAGATGGAAACAATTCTTGAAGCCAAAAGTACTAATCATAATTCAAATCTACAAATAACAACAACCAAAAAAGGAGTATTATGGTTAGATCAAGTCTCAGCCATGCCTTTAGATACATATAAGGTATATTATGCATAAAATTATTTTTATATTATTTATTTATTTATTTTGAGATTATTTAGTTTTTTTCTTTTATAAGAATTTATCTCATTAATCATTATTGGACATAGGGTCATGGTTTTAGAAATGACCTTTTTCAAATGGTGGCAGATTTAAAGCCAAAAACTTTTAGATTCCCAGGTATGGTACAATATTATTGAGTTGGAATAGCTTTAAGTAGTTGTTTCTTTAAAGGAAAATTTTGATTCATATCCATCTTCTTCTTTTTTAACTTTACTAAGTTACAAAAATATAACATATTTTTTTACATAGGTGGTTGTTATGTTGAGGGAAATTATCTAAAAAATGCATTTAGGTGGAAAGATACAGTTGGAGCATGGGAAGAGAGACCTGGCCACTATAATGATATGTGGAAGTATTGGACCGATGATGGATTTGGTTATTTTGAAGGACTTCAAGTAATTTTTTATGTTGTAAATATTAAATATTTTTCTTTTCAAATTAAAAAATATTAATTTTTTTTGTGTATTAAACAGTTATCAGAGGATCTTGGTGCATATCCAATATGGGTGTTTAATAATGGTATTAGTCACCATGATGAAATTAATACGTCTGAAATTTCACCATTTGTACAAGTATAATTTTCTTAATATTATTTTATTAACTAATTTTTATTTGTAATTTTAATTAATCAATTCATTGTTTTTTATACTTTTTATCATTAATTAATAGGAAGCTCTAGATGGTATTGAGTTTGCTAGAGGTTCTACTCAATCAAAATGGGGTTCTCTTAGAGCTTCCATGGGACATCCAAAGCCATTTGATTTGAGATATGTTGGAGTTGGAAATGAAGATTGTGGTAAATATAACTATCTAGGAAATTATCTCCAGTTCTATAAAGCTATAAAATATAGATATCCTGATATTCAGATCATCTCAAATTGTGACGGTTCTCAATATCCATTAAATCATCCCGCCGATCTTTATGATTTTCATGTAATAATATTGTTGATTTAATTATTAATTTATTTTTCAATTTTTTATTATTATTATTATCTTTTTTAATTATTAAATTTTAATTTAGGTTGAGTAACTTACATCTTATTATTGTTAATTTTTTTTCAACTATTAGATTTATACAAATTCTAAGGACATGTTTTCCCAATATACCAAGTTCGATAAAGCACCACGATCTGGTCCAAAGGTTTAATTATTAAATATATTTTTTCATTTATTTATAAAATAATGAATTATATTTTCTAGAAGGCAGATTAAACATTTAAAAATTTATTGATATAGAAATTTGCTCATGTTTTATTAATTTCATTTTATAGGCATATGTTAGTGAGTATGCTGTTTGGAGGGAAGATGCAGGTAATGGAAGCCTTTATGCAGCTTTGGCTGAAGCTGCATTTCTTATTGGACTCGAAAAAAATAGGTTAGGTTTTATTATATATAACATTTTCCGTTACATTTAGTTTATAAATTTTGTGTTTTTTGAGCTAAATTTTAATCATTTTTCAATTTTCTACAGTGATGTTGTCAGCATGGTTGCCTATGCACCCCTCTTTGTAAACACAAATGACAAATAGTAATTTTCTAATTTCTCATCATTTATTTTTAATTATCATTTATATATGTAAAGAAATAGATGATTTATTTATTTACTTTTTACATATGAAACAGTTGGATTCCTGATGCAATTGTATTCAACTCTTATCAAAATTATGGAACTCCAAGTTATTGGCTCCAACAATTTTTTATTGATTCTAATGGAGCAACCTTTCTTAATTCAACTCTCCACAACTCTTCTAGCTCAATTGTTGCCTCAGCAATTCAGTATAAAAATTCTCAAGATGGGAAGAATTATCTAAAAGTCAAGGTAAAACAACACAAATTTTTATCAAGAATAAATATTGATTTAAAATATTTAATTATTAATTAGTTAACTTTGCAACTATTGACTTGTGCAGGTAGTAAATTTTGGAAACTCGACTGAGTATTTAGAGATTTTAATAAATAATTTAAAATCAAATGTGCAACAATCTGGTTCATCAAAAGTGATGCTTACATCCTCGAATAAAATGGATGAAAATTCTTTCTCCGAACCAACAAAGGTACACTTTATGTTTTAACGCAGTATGTAGCTTGTCATACGTATATATGGTGATTTTTTGAAATCAATTTCTTTATGTTTTAATTTAAGTTTTATTTTGATAAGTTGTTTTAATTTATGGTTAATCAACATTGATTATATAAAAAATTCTAATACATGATTTTGTTTCATTTTGTATATGTACAGATTGTGCCCAAAAGAACTTCACTTGAAAATGCAAGAAATGACATGAATGTTGAACTTGCTCCCTATTCAGTTACATCATTTGATTTATTAATTTAAAACACTATGGTGGAATATTTTTTAGAAAGAATAAATGGATGAAATGTATATATTTATATTTATATTACATAAAGTATTTCTCGGCTTACCATCCATATGCACTGTATATATTTCTATTTCTATTTCTTTTCATTTCATTTGTGAATTTTAATATCAAAATTAGTATAAAAAAATATACTCAAGCCAAAAAGAATTTGATACATTACAGGTTGAAACCCAAATGAAGACAAGAACACATTACAATCTTGAAACATATGTGAATATTCCTTCTAGTAAAGCGATGGTAAACTAGTACTTGGAAAATATGTCTTCATCAAAACTATAAAAAAATTAAAATATGGTGGAACATAGAGAGGCGGTTAATGCAAGATATTGAGATAAACCGTGTTAGAATTATAATATCTAGTTTGTATTATATATATAGTTCATTGCATGTTATAGTTGATGTGGGACTTGTATACAAATATTCTTTAACAAAATAATACATATTCAATCACTTTCCCACAGTCAAAGCGAGAGGTTGACGGATGCTTAGACTAGTCTGTAAATCATCAAAGATAACTCTAGGGAGGCCTTTGGTGAAGATATCAACAATATGGTTTGAGAAGGAACATGAAGAATGTGGGCTTGATCACGAACGACCTTCTCTCGGATAAAGTGAATGTCCATCTCAATGTGTTTTAGGAATGAACATGAAGAATGCTGGATAGGATTGTCGAATAGGAAGATAGAACTAACATTGTCATAGCATACAAGAGTATCCTGGGAAATAGGAAAATTAATCTCCAACAGAAGGTTGCAGATTCAACATGATTCTTAAACTTCATTAATAATGCCCTGGTACTCACCCTCTGCACTAGAACGGGAAAGTGTGGGTTGTCTCTTGGAAGACCATGCATTTAGGTTCTAAAAAAAACACAATAACCCAATGTAGATCGACAAGTGTCGGGACATCCACCCCAATTAGCATTTATGCAGGAAATAAATTTCTTGATGGGAGAAGGATAGAGATGCAAACCATATTGTAATGTGCCTTGAATGTAATGTGGGATGCGTTTTAGTGTAGGCACGTGCTCAATGCAGGGAGCATGCATGTAAAGACACACATGTTGGACAATATATATAGGAGATGCCGAGACGGGTAAATGTGATTTACTTCATAGTGTCAAGGCTCTGATATAATGTAGGATCATCATATGGAGTATGGGAAGATGTATTTAGATTTTGCTTGGTGTCAACGGGAACAGAGGAAGGTTTTCATGAGGCCATGTCTGCTCGAGCAATAATATCATTAGTGTAGGTACTGTGACTAAAAAATAGTCCTTCTGCATGTCGTGTCACTACAATACCCATAAAATAGCCCAGCGGTCCCAGATCATTTATAGCAAACTCATAGGCAAGAAGCCCATGATAGATTTACATAGGTCATGAGAGGAACTGGTGAGGATGATGTCATCAACATAAAGTAAGATGTAAGCCGTGTCGGCGCCACGATGGTAGATGAAGAGAGAGTGATCAAAGGTATAATAGTGAAATCCAATGATGAAGGTATAGTCAGCAAAATATTGGTACCAGGAACGAGGTGCATGCTTCACACTATTGAGAGATTTTTGCAAGCGACACACATAATCTGGGTGATAGGGTCGCGGAAACCCAATCGTTGATGTATATAAACGGTTTCATGAATATCTCCATGAAGAGCAAACGAGCGGAAAAAAAAAACCCTTTGACGATCTCTCTAATCACGAGTGTACATTAGAATTTTTTGCTTTTAAATGAGGTAATAAGCTCTTGTCCTATAATTTTTTTCTATATATAAAAATATTTTAATCAACAATATGTTTTTTACCGTATTTAAATATTATTTTTATTTTAGCGTTATTTATATAAATATTTGAATCAATGGTAAACCTATTCCCCGTATACAAATTTTAATTAAAAATCATTTTTTTAGACTTGGTCAAATCTATTTTTAAAAATGATCAAACATAATAAAATTAATTATACACCTTTACAATTACTTTTGATTCTTTTAAAATAGAAACAAAAGATAGTCGTATCAAATTTTTAAAGTATACATATTTTTTAAATTTTAAAAAATAATTATAAATAGAACTAAATTAAATATAGTTATAGTCAATTATACAACATAATTAAATAGAATTAAATATTAGTATTAAAATTAATTATGCAAAAAAAATTAAGTATTGTTATAACAAACTTTAATAACAAACTTAAATATAAAGATACTAATAAATTTTTATCACATTTCTAATATTCTATAAAACAAATGCACATAAATAATTTAAATAATCTTATTTGAAGTTTCTTCAACTTATAAAATCAAAATATAACTAAGGTGGAGCAATTGACAAATTCTGTAATAGAAGTAAAAAAACTTAAATTGTAGTTATCGTGCATAAACACATTAAAATCCTTTTCTCGATAATTTCTCTTTTGCAAGCAAAAACATGAACATTTTGGTCTCAACTACAAACCCATGCATCTTTGAACATATCATCCTACAATTACAAAACATTTTGATTGTTCGGTAAGCTTTTCAATCATTAAACACTCTTAAATCAAAAAGGTTTGATAACGTAAAAAAAGAATCTTGAACAAATTCAATAAGATTTATATATTGAATACAAAACATTTGCAACATCATACTTCTTTTACTTAATAATTAATAAACTTTTATATTATCATACAATTTTAATATTATTTAATTTAAAATTTACTTATTTAATAATAATATTATCATAAATTTCATTTAACATCATTTATTTAAGATAATAATATCAAATATATATGACATCTTTATTAATAATAAAAAGACTTTAAATTAAGTATTAAATATATTTTTGATCAAAAAAATAATATTTTGAATTATTACAAAAAAAAACTTTAAACTTCTATTAGAAATTGAAATAATAGACATAAGAAATATTTGATATTTTATTAGACTAATTGAAGTTTAAATGCACATAAACATAAATATAAAATAATAGATTTAAGAAATATCTTCTAATAAAAATATACAATTGAAAACAAATACAAAATATAATCAACTCTCAATTAGCTTATAATTCAAATCACACCAAAAAAAAACACGATCAAAATAAAAGAAAATTGAATATAGAATCTAACATTTGTATCATAGTGTAGAAAAATCAGAGGAAAAGTTGGAAACAACCTGAATAGCAGAAGGATTGCGTGAACATAAGTTTTGAGTTAAGTGGCTGTACTAATGTTCAAATTTCTAAGCTCATCTTCTTCATTTACTCTTTAATGAAAACATGTCCACATCCAACAAACCAAAACAAATCTTAGCTTAATTCCAAGGAAAATTAACTACCATATTTTGTTTGAATATAAAAGAAAATCAAAAATGCTCAAGTGTGTTGCTACGGTCAAATTGGATGCAATACCACCAGCACTCAAGGTCATGATAAAATTCTACATTATGTTTCAACATTATATCTATTATCAACAACACGCTGAGTGGACCGTAAAATGCTTCCATTCAACGTAATGCAAGATATTCTATATGTAGTTAATGATATATTTTAGCTCATACCGATGCATTTTACATATATCAGTAGAGTACAAGTTTAAAATTAATTTACCTTCTACAAAGAGTAGTATATAAGATCTAAGAATGATATAAATTGGCTAAAAACAATTCATTTTATAGAGATACCTCTTTCAATCGTGAATGCTCATTACTGAAACTTCTTCGGATTATTACAATATGTGACCTGCAAAACGTGAAGGCAAGAAAACTTCAAGTAATTTTCTATGCACTTATAAAATGTGATCCACAATATTTTTACAGCTCCGAAAAATAAAATAAGATATAAAATCACCAAAGCTTGAAGATAAAATTGTGATAGATATGAGACTACACCTCCTTCTTCAAGTTACTGAAGTTTTTTCCTCTTCGGACTAACATTTTTTTATACTCCTTCAAAGTTTTAATTTAAATTTGTGAATTTTGAATACTCCAAAATAGATTTAGAATCATAAGACAAACAACATTTAAATTTAAATTTTATTATTACAACAGTCATAAATGTTATCATGTCTATTTAAAAATTATTAACCATGTGTTATATCTTTATTAAAATGAACATCAAATAAATAAATATTATTTATTAAAAAAGGACATCATGTAGTTTTTCT